>MJUU01038793.1:28565-52537 GCA_002080025.1 Modiolus philippinarum | reverse complement strand
ATATTTTCAAATGGTGAGCGTTAATCTCGTAATTCCTAAATATGTTTCCAGCTCGTCAAACAGTTAGCTGCACACAGTGCACATGGCAAAGATTTACAGATTTTCTAACTGTTCATTTGATTTGGATGAGACCAAACGTCTTAGTGATACATCGTACTTTAACTGTCTTAGCGATTTCATTGGTTCCTTTATTAATGTTACTTTGCGATTATTCATGAACGACCGTTAAGTAACTTAACAAAAATAACTGTACTTAGCACGATAATCTATTAGCAACCGCTAATGCGAATTAGCGCCGCAAATATGTGTTTATCGCATTAATGTGACCGATAAACTCAATTTTGCGCCGCTAATATCTATTTATCGAATTAATGTCGCTCAGGCGTGCCATACCGACCTCTAAAACCCAGTTTATCAATAAGTAACCAAGAGCATTACGTTTTGTCTACATTTTGTCTACAACAACTATACAAGTAATTATGATGAACTTTTAGAATTGTCTAAATTACCCTCCCTTAAAGTGCGAAGGCTGAATACAATTGCTCTCGAAACATTCAAAATAATTAATAAAAACTGTCCTATTTACCTACATGATCTTATAAATATAAAACAACATTAATGTTCTTTCAGATATAGCAACACAGCTGTAGTCCCCCAAGTCAGAACAACTAGGTATGGTATCAACTCTTTCCGTTATACTGCTTCTAAACTGTGGAATGATTTGCCAGATCATTTTAGAATTGAAACAAATTTAAATCAATTTTCTAAATTAATAAGTACCTGGTCTGGCAACTCATGTCACTGTAGTGCGTGTAAATAATTTACAGTTGCTTTGCTTATACTGCTTTCTTACTTTTTTTCTTTTATATGATAAATGTCTGTGCAAATTGCAGTTTTTATGTCTTAACTTCTGAATTGTGCCATCATGCTTTTGTTTTTATTGCATTGCTGTTTATTTGTGTGACCTTTGCTTAATGTGTGAATCATGCTTTTATTTGCTATTTGTGCTTTCTTAAATGATATGTGTTATGTGCTATGAATTATGCTTTTATTTGCTTTATGTGCTTTTTTTAAATGATATGTGCTATGTGTTTAAATGTGCTGTAATTGTCTTTATTATGTACTGCATGTGCTTCTGTTTGTTCTTTTTAAGTTTTTATATAGACGATTCAAAAGCTCATGAGAGCTTATGTTATATTGTTATTATATATCGTCTTTAAATAAAGCTTTTGAACTTTGAACTTGAACTTGGAGTTATAAATAAAATATTGCAGAAAGCAATGTTGATCCTATATTTATTATCAGGTCAACGGTTTCTATTTGACGAGGTTATCGATAGGTTTGACGAGGTTACAGATAGGTATGACGTCTCTCCTGCAGTGTGGAGTCCGTAAAAAGATTCCTCGTGCGATAGATGTATGCCCTCTATATTTTTCGGTTATGGTGTACTTGTGCGTGAGAGAATTTCTCATATGGATATACTATTCATACTTTCAAATTTTGGCATTTTTTGTAATTTCGAAATGTAATCGTGACCACCTGTTATAAGTGTCCACTTCATTGTCTAGTTTTTAAGACTGGAGTTTGTCTATCCTGTAGTGCGGAGTCCGTAAATAGATTTCCCTTGCAAGAGAAGTATGCTCTTTATATATTTCAGTTAATGTGTACTTGTTTGTGAAAGAATTTGTCATATGGATATACTATCAAATTTCAAATTTTTGTATTCATAGGTTTTGTAATTTCTAAATGTTACCCTGACCACCTGTTTATAGTGCATACATCTCACTATTTTATAATGCCAAGTTTTTAACAATCGACTTGATTAGTGTCCTGTGTTTGTCTGTATGTTGTAATTGTCCTCTAGTTTGAGACACTAGTACTTTTATCGGGCAACGGATGACATTGCTACATAAGAGCACTTGACTAGTTTATTTTATGTTTGTTTACGATCCCGCACCCATAACAAAAAAAATAACACGGATTGGGCGTTGTTCGACATTGAGCAAAATAATTCCACTAAAACGGTGCTAAAGGCCGTCTTGAACTTACTTTGAGGTATGGGCAAAGCTCATTCTTGAAGGCCTCGTGGTGACTTTAAAATGAAGAACAACAATATAAGCGTTGTTTCTTTGCTTGCTTCTACATTGTTTTTGTAAAGACTTTATCTCATGTGCATTTATTCCATATCCTTTCCTTGTCTATTTACAAAAATATTCTCGGTGCGAGAGATATATGCTCTCTATTTCAGTTATTGTGTACTTAATAGTGAGAGAAGTTTTCATATGGATCAAACTTCAAATTTGGGCATTTATTAGTTTTGGAATTTCCGAATGTTTTTCTGACCACCTGTTTATAGTGCCCACATATCACAATTTTTAATGCCAAGTTTCCTTATAATGACTATGAGTGCCCTATGTTTGTCTACATGATGAAATCGTCCACTAGCTTAAACACTAGTGCGTTTGTCGGGCAACTGGTGGCAGTGATTGTAAGAACAATTTGCCAGTTTAATCCATGTTTGTTGACGATCCTCCATCCATGACCAGAAAAGACATAAATGTGGAGTTGTTCGACATTAGCAAAGAATTCTGCTCAAACCGGTGCTAGGGGCTGTTTTGAATTTACTAGGAGGTATGAGCATAGCTCGTTGATGAAGGCCTTATGGTGAAAAAAGATGAAGAACAGCAATGAAAGCGTTATTTGCCATGTATTTGTAGAGAGTTTTTCTTATGTGCATTTACTCCATATTATTTCATTGATTATGAAAGATGAAGCGTTGCTCAACATCTAGCAATGAGTTCGTCTCAGAGTTGTGCTAGGTACAATCTTGAACTTAACATGAGGTGTGAGCTGGAGGCCGTCTTCAACTTATTATGAGGTATTAGCAAAGCTCATTGTTGATGGCCTCATGTTAACTTCAAGATGACAAACAGCAATTAAAGCGTTATTCCATTGCTTGGTTTTGCCATATATTTGTAAGGACTTTGTCTTATGTTCATTTACTCAATATCCATTAATTGCTAATTTAATTACTTTGCTTGCCACAAGCGTATTATTGGTTTAAAAAAATTAACGAGGAAGCTGAATTTAACATATATTCGTACAGTGAAACCTCAACCTAAAATCTGAAGAAAATCTCGGTCTAACAAATTATTAGTAATTTTACTTGTCACTTAAAATAATATTTTCAAAATTTTGTAAATCTACATAAAAGATCTTTGTGTAAAACTGACATATAATCTCAGCAATTGTTGTGCAAAATCTGTCTATATCCGCTGATTTTTATGAAGGTTCATATTATGTAATATTATGTAATCATGTTTACTTCTTGTTATCATCTTTTTTTCTTGGCTGCAAAACAACACGGAAGAGGCGTTAAGAGAATTATTATGTCAGATTATTATATTGTACAATGTGATTGATAGTAGATACGGTGATTTTTTACAGCATTGGCAACCGACATAAATTAAAAAATTTGTGAAAAATTTATCATTTATCCGAATATGTCTTTTTCAAGTCTTCTCCAGATAAATGACAGCACAATCAATATATTACCAATTAAAACGCTTTCTCGAACAAACATTTATAGGAGAAATTCATTTTCTCATTTTTTTGATTTCTGAAAGGGTATATATAGCAGATTATGCCGTCTCCGCTCGAATTGCTGGAAAACTGATATTTACTACAGTAAAAAGTGATATTTCCTTTCTAGTATCCTGAAACTATTTCAGTTCTAAGATTACCGGAAGTAGGATTTACTTCTGACTATGTCCTCCATGTTCCCATGCAAATTAAATCGTGGAATTTGCCCATTTAATATATGGACGCTACCCAATCAAAAATCATTACAAACTCAAATGCATTCAAATACTAGACTGAATTACGACCGAACTACAGCAGTATTGCTATCAATTATAATCTTTAAGACGTATGCTTTCATACTTTTGTAATTTGCTTCAATTCAAATTGAGTCAATACAGAACAATATACTTGTGTTCAGTCATTCTAATACTAGTTTTCCACATTATAAAAACAATTATGACATGCTTATCTAGGAAATAAATACAAAACTATTTGCAATATATAAACACTGCCATATTAGATTGCAAGTATAAATCATCGCCCCCTGTTGGTTATATCTTTTAGATATATAGTAGCGATCCAAAATGGGCGAAATATAACAACTTCACTATGTTTTGGGTTTTCCATTTATAAATCATATTTGACATTTCTTTTTTGTTTGACACAGTTTTCTAATAAAGCACCGAACAGCATGATTTGTATTGTTTAGTTTATAAAATCAATATTTCTTTTGCAATCATTATATTATTGGTTGATTCTTATCCCCGTGATTTCAAATTGCTATTAATTGGTAAGCAAAATATGACATTCTAATAAACATGCCATATTATAAGGAATATTCCCAGCGTGCATCCATTTCAAAACAAATTTACCATGCACTAGCTACAAATCCTTTTCTATACTTGTCTTTCGCATCAATTACCAGTTTAATAACATCTTAGTTGACTCCTAGACATATCAGTTTCTATAAAATCCTTCTGTTTTGAGAACATGTATGTTGAAAAAGTACCATAGTGCTTTCCTTTTTAAATTTTCAAGATCCAGTATATCCTTTGTCAAGACTCAAAATGAAGAACAAAGGAGTAAGATGACTATTTCCTTTTCCCACTTACATTTGTCTTAGGAACTGTTGATCGAGGATCATTCAGTGTTGGAAAATTAAAGGAATAAACAGAATTTCATTTTGGTACCTGGTTACAGGTGATACATACTCGATTTGTTATACTACATATTTATGCTTATGCAAAAACAACAGCTTTTCAAAGTAATCCCATCATTTATTTTACATCTACTTAAAAACCAGCCATGAAGTAACATATTTTGGTAAAATAAAACTAGATTATTCGGGTTACTCAAATACATACAATATAGGACCTTCTTGATCTTGCTTGACGGGAGGGGGGAGGGGGATATTGTTCACCTCTTGTTGTCTTGTTGAAGACCCTCAGGCGACATCAAGATGTAGACAGGTATAATAGCCCTGTCCTTGATAAACTGGAGTTTTCTATGTATCGTGTGCGTTTTTGTCACATGAACATTCACTCCATATCCTTTCATTTTTCCTATTCAAAGGTATTCAGTCCTGCGTATGTAAAATATATAAAAAAAAACAAAACTCGCCTTTATTATAAGGTGATAGCTTTCTTTATGAATATAATATTTTCTTCATAAATATTGATTAACTGTCTTCTATGTAGATATAAAAAAAGTATAACTTTGAAATATGTGATGAAAAGAACTATGTGGAAGCCTTATGTTTCAAGAATCTTATGTAGTATTGTTTATTATACCAATTTTCATCACTACAGTGGAGCTCTGAGTCATTCCGTGGCAAGGTAAAACGACAAAGACGTATACCATTTATCTATTGTATTAGTACTATTATTGGGCTTTTTGTTTGTTTATTTGTTTGTTTGTTTGGGGTTTTTGTTGTTGTTGTTTGTTTTCTTTTTTGTTTGTTTTTGTTTTTTTAATGTTTAATGGTAACATTTGAAAAAAATTTAATTTTCTGGAATATTGTGGTACGGTATTAATAATTAATAATGTCAGGCTTCCTTTCTAATAAGACTTATAGGTGTAACACAACTAATTCCGTCTCCCATTGCCTCCCATGTTAAATTGCACATGTTTCTGTGCTCGTAGAATTTTTATCTGAAGTTCAAATAAAATGACACATGTCTCTTCTGAAAGACACATCTTTCGGTAAACCCTCATGAAAAAATCAACCAACCTTAACTGTAATATAAGAAAAAACTGGTTCCCGGAAGGTCACAACCCAGGGATAGGTACTTCCTGTCTGTGTATTCATGGGAAAAATACCTCCGCTTTCAACTTTGATAAAATCTTTAATTTTCATCGAAATCGTATAAATTTAGGCTTAAAAGATTCACTATTGAATGCCTTTTCAATTCAATTCATAATGATTCGCCAACATTTTTAATCTACGACGCTATTAACACTTCTTTGGAACTATGTCGTCTCAAATAAGGACTATATTCACATATGTGCCTGACTGGGTTCCGAATTAGTTGTGTTACACCTTATACAGGCTAATTACATCTAATGATAATCTCCCACATTTATGAACTTTTCAATACTACTCTTTCAGTAGTCATCTTTATATACGACTTCAACCAGCGATTCAGCCATTTTAGTGCAAAAATTTATTTGTAGAACTGCTTTTGTTGTGACAACCCTACATCAAGGCTTCGTCATAGCATTTGACAAAGTTTTAGACGTTCGTGTGATTTCAAAAGCTGATTAGAAGCACGCGTGGATGATATCATTACAATTAAAGAATATATCATTGCATCAAAGATTCGATTGTCAGGCAATTTGCTGGTTCGTTCAACATCTCCTTTTCAAAAGAGTAAAATGAAAAGCCAAATAAAGAATTTAATATATTGAAGTTAAAAGCACTGTTTTATTTTTGTTGCACAATGCTTGAAAGCATAAAATATCCAGTATACAACTCATTTCGTCGAGATTTCTGACGGAAGGTTTAATTTTTGTTTTTAACTTGCATACCGTCTGTAATCGATACTTTGGCGATTTTTTTTTATCTTATACGAACATATTTTCGTCAATCATTATTGAAATCTAGCAACAACGTGTATCCTCCTGACAAAAAATTATTCCAATAAAGATATATATATAAAATAATATGTGACCCAAAAAAAGATTAAATGAAAAAAATTGTTTGGTGGTTAAAGAAACATTATATGGTATAAACTAAAACAAATTTCCTTGCAATACAAGCAAAACTAATTACGACCAAAAAATAATATAACATAGCCTGTAAGTAACCTAATAATGGTATATACTTGACTAACTTGATTTATTTCTGTTTCTCCTTGAGGAGAGCCGGGCCTTTCACAAGTCCACGCCATTGGTCTCTTTCCTCTGCTGCTTTGGCTGCTTTATTCCATGAAGAGAATCCCAGCTCTTTTCGTTCTCTTTCGATGGTCCTCCACGTTTCCTTCGGCCGACCTATCTTTCTTTTCCAATCTGGTTTCCAGCTGACGGCTATCTTTGCGTGCCTGGTGTTTCCCATCCTCAGCACATGTCCCATTCATTTCCATCTTCTTCATTTGATTGTGTCGCTAGTTTTCTCAAGTCCTGCTCTTTTCCTGACTTCTTCGTTTGTAACTTTCTGTGGCCAATGAATTTTCTGTATTCTTCTTAAGCTTTTTTGTAAAAAGGTGTCTACTATGCTTTCGTTATCTTTTGTCAATTTCCATGTTTAACTTCCATAGAGAAGGACTTATATGATGTTAGCATTGAACAGTCTAAATTTAGTTCTTTTGGATATTTGACTTTTGTTCCATAAAGGTGTCAACTTGTTATATGTCATTTTGGCAAGGCCAAGTCTTCTTCTGATGTCTTCAATTGTTCCTCCGGTTGTATTAAGTAAGGAACCGAGATATGTAAATGATGTGATGTCATCTATTTCTTTCCCATCTGTGCTGGTGATTGGTTGTTTGTTGCTTGCATTCATCCTCATTACTTTCGTCTTTTTGTGCGTTGATTTTCAAGGCAGTTGATCGGGCAAGTTCACTGACATCGTTGAATTTTCGCTGTAGCTGTTCTTTAGTGCTTGAGATCGAAGCAATATCATCTAGTAGTCTAGATCGTCTAGTTTGGTTGTAAAATTCCATCTGCTTCCTGTGTTGTTTTCTGCTGTAGACTTTCTCATGACCCAGTTTATTACCATGAGAAATAGGAAGCCGGACATGTTGCAGCATTGTTTCACACCTGATCTGATCTTAAACCAATCTCATGTTCTACTTGATGTCATGACTGCAAAGTCATTATCTAGATACATGCATTTAATTAGTTGTATCAGTTTGTCAGGGATGCCATGGCGTCTCATGATCTTCTACTGAGTTTCTTGATGTACACTGTAGAATGCTTTCTCATAATCAATAAAGCATATGTAGAGGTATGAATTCCATTAAACAGTTTGTTCGATGATGGGATAAAGATCTGTTCTACTGTACCTCGTCCTTCCCTAAAACATGCCTGTTCTTCTCTACGATGTTTGTCAACTTCTGACGAAATTTGTTTGATGATGATTTTGCCCAGTATTTTGGATAACGTTGGTAACAGAGTAGTTTCCACAGCATGTAATGTCCCCCTTTTTTTGGTAATTTTACAATTAGTCCTTTGGTTCTAGTCGGATGGTATTTGTTCTTAATTCGATAGTTCCTTTAGTAGTACGTGAATTTGCCTTGATGATGTTTTTGTATCTGCTCTCAGTAATTTAGTAGTTATGCGGTCTATTCCAGATGATTTTCCATTTTTTGAGCTCTTTTATGATTGCGTTGAATTCATTTTAAGCTTTATGTTCGATATTGATAGGTAATGCTTCGATGTTGTCTTTTACTATTTCTGCTGGTTCTGGAGGTTCAGGTCTGTTCAGTACCTCGTTGAAATGCTCCCTCCATCTATTCCTCACTTCCCTATCTCTAGTTAGGAGTGCTCCATTCCTATCTTTTACATGTTCCATTTGCTTTGGTTTATCTTTGCAAAGTGTCTTTGTTATGTTATATATGGCTTTCATGTTGCCTTTACTAGCAGCTGTTTCCACTTCAGTAGCAAGATCTGCAAACCATTGTTTCTTGTCTCTCGTCATACTCTTTTTCACTTCTTTGTCTTTGTCACAGTATTGTTGACGTAACTGATCTTTGACTTTTTCCGATCTTGTCCGGTTAATCTTGTTTTTTTAGAGATTTCTTTGATCCACAAGTTTCCAGCTGTCAGCTCTTATACAATCTTTACTACCCTTCTTTCTTGGACCTAAGATGTTCTGTGCTGTTTCGTTGTATATGTTTTTTAAGTTGTTCCAGTGATCGTCAATGTCTTGATCATGGCATTGAAATTGTTCTTCAGTTCTATTGAATATCTTTCTCTTACTGCTGTTAAGTTTGCATATTTCATATCTTCTGGATGTTATAGCTTTTCTTTCGACTCTATTCAACTTTAGCTTGAGTTTTTTAACAAGTAGATCATGGTCGCTTCCTACATCAGCGCCTCTCATGACTCTCACGTCGCTTATATATGGTAAATTTACAGACTGTGTAATAATATGAAACAGCCTGTTAGTGACCTAATATGGTATATGTGTTGTGTACAAGTTATGATTTTGTACAAGTTATAACTTGTACAGAAATACTGTACAAGCTGAGCTGACATCCACACCTACTTGACATTATATAGCCTAGACATTTGCAAAAGATTTGAAAAAAAAGACATTTGTGCTAAGAAATTCAACCCTTATACGAATGTATTTAGCAATTTTCCAAAACAAACATCAAATAAATAGAGTAAAATAAGATTGTAAACTTCACTATGCTTATCTTAGAAAAAAAAAAGAATTGTTTCATGGTAAAATTCACTTATTTTTAAGTCATGGTGATACAGTAACATTGAATCAGTCATGGTGATGTTGAATATACATTAGGTTTGTTTGAAACATAGAATTAATTTGTCCGAGTTCTCGATCAAATGAAGGAACTGTCAATTTTGACAACTTGTACTAAATTTCTGTACATGTTATAACTTCTACTAACTTACAACTTGTACACAACATATACACTGTCAAGAAAATTTATAACGGAGAAGAGCGTAGCTCGAATCCCAATATATTATTTACTGGCCGTTTCATATTATCACACAGTCTGTTAATTTACTGACCGCGTACATACCATATTAGGTCACTAACAGACTATATAATATTATTAATTGGTCGTAATTTGTTTTGCTTCCATTGCAAGGAAATTTGTTCTATTATGTTTCTTTAACCACCAAATTTCTTTAGCCACCAAACATTTTTTATTCAAGAAAACGTGCATTATGTTGGGCTTACTGCGGATGCCTAACAAACGATCACGTGAAAATTCCATTTTTACCGTCACATTAAAATCGCAACGAACTCGAAACTTCAGTATTAAGAATTGATACATCTCCTGAGGGGGTATAAATTGAAATGTTTCTTTGATTTGCTCGGTACGAAACACTTCAGTTCTAGCAAAATGCTTCGCCTTTTTATTTTTACAAAAAAAGAGGAATACTCAATTTTTTTTCATATGTATAGTGGATAATGAAATTTTATATAATTACACCTTACCATTTTTTTAAAGATTTATATTGAAGTACAAAAAATCAATCAAATTACAGAAGTCTATGCTGTAAGTTATCTCCCTTTACAAATAAATGAAACGGGGTTATCTCTATTACAAAAAAGATCCGATTTTTATGGGTTATTTTTAATTATTTTAGATATCAGCGTAGAAAATACTCCTGTTGATGCAATCATTTTTATTTAGTGGATACCAGAAAATGATTTTTTTTTCATGTTGTGTGACTGAAAAATACATTTTAAGTAAATTATTGATTGATTGATGTTTTCAGGTCGTAGCGAGGCTAAATCATACGTAACACAAAAGTACTTCTTGATCAATGTAAAAAAAGTTCTCTCCTTTAACCTTAGAATATTCATTTTTGCATTAAATTGTAGTTATGCAGATAGCCATTTTGACTTTTCAATGCAGATAAAATCAAAATATGTTTTTGTATTACTACCTTTATTTTGATTAATGCTCTTTTAAACGAGATTCTGAAACTTTGAAGTTGAAAGTTTCAAGATAAAATAGGTTTTTTAGGCCGGCACCAAAGTACTGACTTACTAGGTTGAATAGTACCCCCTTGACCTAACAGTCCACCAGCAGAGGTGCCGGCTCAGTAGAATTAAATTACTAAAATCACCGAAGTTATTTCAAATTATATGTCTGCAGATAGCAATTTTGACAACTTTTAAATCCTCAGAAAAGATAAACTCAAACATTTGGAAGACCACAAACCGGAATGTATAAAAGCTGATAGAGAACAAATAGCAACTAGGATCTAATAACTAAATACCGATATTACTCTGAATCTAGTTTCTACATATGCGCATTTCGACAACTTATTTCTCATTAGTGCAGATAAAATCTAAACGTTTGCAAGACGATAAACTCAAAGATGTTTAAAAACTGATAGAAAACAAATAACCAATATGATATAAATGTACAGCCAAAATCAGCTTAGGACAGAGCTTTGCATGAGGGAGATACTCCTTAGTTTTCAACAAAAGTTACAAAAATTTAGATATTGTAAGGGTCCAAATAGAATCGGCGTTCGGGTCAACACTGAAGTACTGACTTCTTGGCTGTTGAATACATTCGGGGACTAAAAGTCCACCAGCAGTGGCATCGATCCAGTGGTAAAAAAAACTAAATACCGAAGTTACTGTGAATTTAGTTTTTGCATATGCGCATTTCGACATATCTGTCAGTGCAGATAAAATCTAAACGTTTAGAAGACCATCAACTCAAACATGTTTAAAAACTCGTAGAGAACAAATAACGAATATGATCTAAATATAAAGCCAAAATCACCTGAGGACAGAGCTTTGAATGAGAGAGATACTCCTTAGTTTTCCAAATATAAAAAGCCACATAACTTTGCACTAGAGGGATACTGCATAGGTTTCAAAACTTTTTTTCTCAAATTTAGTTATTGCATGTTACCAAGTAGATCGGTTTTCAAGCCAGAACCGAAGTGCCGACTTCTGGGTTGGTGAAACCCCCCGGGGACAAGCTGACCACCAGCAGAGGCATCCACCCATTGGAAATAAATAACACAATACCTAAGTAACTGATTTTGATCTTGATATCAGTTTTGAAATCTACATGTATTTCAATAGAAACTTGTTGAAATTGTTGCAATCATAATAAGTTTTTGGTCACTATCAACTTTTATAAATATTTAGATTTCTGGAATTCCAATGGTTGATTTTATCTGCACTGAAGAGACAAAAGTTGTCGAAATGGCAAAAAACTTCGGTGTTTTATATTTTAATGCTTTGTAATCACATGAAAATTTTTGTTACATGTGCGCTTTATATACACTGCATGAAATGAGAACGATTTGTGTAGCAGTTCTCATGTGATGAAACTCGTCAAAAATTCATGTGAATTAAGCTTGTGCATTTATTTTTGCACACTTCATATGAAATTCCTGCTATAATATTTATTTTAACAATGGAGGGATACGGAGGAAATGCACAAGCTTTTATTGTTGTTCTTTATGTTGAAGTCACCATGAAAGTTTCAACAAAAAGCTGTTCCCTTACCTCATAGAAAGTTAAAGGCAGCCCTAAGCTCTTGTAGCGGAATTAATTGGTAATTTTCGAACAACGCTTCATGAATGCTCTTGATTACCTATGGATGAAGGGTCGTCAATGAACATGTATTTAACTTGCAAAGTGTACTTACAACTGATGTCATCCGATGCCCGACAAATGACTCATAGAAGACAATCACAACTAATTTTAATAGGGTACTAGTCGAGTCAATTTTAAGAAAACTTGGCAGAATAAAATAGTGAGATGTGGGCACTATAAATAGAAGGTCAGAGTAACATTTTGGAAATTACAGAAAATATGATGCCAACACTTGAAAGTATGATATGATATATTCTTTCAAGAACAAGTACAACATAACTGAAATGTATAAAGAGCATCCATCTCCCGCACGTCGAAACAAAATTTTCTGTGATACATTATGTGAATTTATTTGAAAGTTATTGATGTGAATTGAAGAAAAACATACGATAGAACTGATCTGACATTATTGAACATTATTTAAAGGCACAAGTCAGAAATCATTGACAAAATAAACTGTGCGTTAGAAAGAACACCAGTAATTTCTAAATCAAAATATCGGAAGACGATGTCTGTAAGTTGATGCGTTCCTAAACGCTGCAATTTGCATTCAAATTAATTTGTCAACATATGTGGCATTGTGATATTAAGAGTCCATTAAGTAATGTCAAATTAAAACAGTTAAAATAATGACAGGCACTCAAAGCAATACTTGAACAAAATGATTCATTTTCTTACAGAGCAATTATTCGTCACGTTCGATCAGCAACAAGAGTACATAATAGAGACAACAAATTGTACAGAAATTCTGACC
This sequence comes from Modiolus philippinarum, assembly GCA_002080025.1. Taxonomy (NCBI): domain Eukaryota; kingdom Metazoa; phylum Mollusca; class Bivalvia; order Mytilida; family Modiolidae; genus Modiolus; species Modiolus philippinarum. The sequence continues at coordinate 39,437 of MJUU01038793.1, read as the reverse complement.
ATGGCATAGTTTTACTGATAAAATACATATAACAACAGAGATTCCATACATACTATTGGAAAACAAAGGGATACAGCAGCTTTCATTAGAAATGTGATTTTATGAAGTAATGCATGAAAACTCATATATAGTTGTGTATTTTGTTCACTAAAAGGATGATTACTTAATTGGTGGACTGTTAGTCCCCGAAGGTATTCACCAACCCAGCAGCCAGTACTTCGGTGCTGGCCTGAAAACCGATTTAATTTGGAAACTTGCAATATCTAAATTTGTTTAAAACTAAGGAGTATCTCCCTCTTGCATAGCTCTGTCCTTAGCTGATTTTGACTTTCATATTTAGATCTTATTGGTTATTTGTTCTCTATCAGTTTTCACTCGTATTTCGATTTAAGGACTTCCAACTGTTTTTGATTTTATCTGCACTGAAGAGACATAGGTTGTCGAAATGCGCATATGCAGAAACAAAATTCACAGCCCAGGGGGGTACTCTCATATATTACCCATACATAGGCTCGTCCCAAAGAAAAATTTATACCCCCAAAAAATACCAAAATTTGGAAGTATACCCAAAAAATACCTGTTATAATAATACACCCCCAAAAAATACCTCACAAAATTTCATATCCCCCCCCAAAAAAAATACCAAAGAACTTTTATGTTCGGTCACTTGTTTTTTTTTATTAACCAAACTTTCATTGGTCCACCTGTGCAATGCTATGAGAGACAATTACTAGTAAACTGCCATTCCTAGAAATTGTTTCAAAGCTGCCGAAACACTATAAATTTTTGTAGGGCCGATCAAACAATAGGATATATATTGAAACTTGGTGCTATATTTTATGCAAAAAGGCCAAATAATTAATGCATGAGGTCAATATTTTTTTCAGAAAACTCATGTACCCCATTAGAATACCATCAAAATATGAAACGCCCCAAAAAATACCACAATATTATTGAAACCCCCCAAAAATACTAACATTTTTCTTCACCCCCAAAAAATAGCAAAATCTAAAATTTTAACCCCCCAAAAAAAGTCCAAGCCTATGTACAAACATTTTTTTGTGAGTACCCTCCCCCCTAGGATTCACAGTAACTTCGGTATTTTGGTATTTACTACCACTGGACCGATGCCACTGCTGGTGGGCTGTTAGTCCTCGGGGGTATTCACCAACCCAGTAGTAAGTAAATCGGTTCTGGCCTGAAAACCGATTTAATTTCGAAACTTCCAATATCTAAATTTTAGAAAAATTTGTTTAAAACTAAGGAGTATCTCCCTCTTGCATAGCTCTGTCCTTAGCTGATTTTGACTTTCATATTAAGATCTTATTGGTCATTTGGTCTCTATCAGTTTTCACTCGTATTTCGATTTAAGGACTTCCAACTGTTTTGATTTTATCTTCACTGAAGAGACATAAATTGTCGAAATGTGCATATGCAGATACAAAATTCACAGTAACTTAGGTATTTGTTACTTTAAAAGAAAACTTTTTTTATCAATATATATATAAGAAATACTTCAAGCATGCAAATCAACCGATTTCAAAATCAACTTTTCCTTATCTTAGACCCTATAATTCTCTTATATTTTTTTTTCAACTTTTAGTCGAACTTTAGTTTAACTTTTTCCTCGTTCTTGCTTCGGTATTCGTTGGCCGATGTATATTAGTCAAAGTCGTCTTGCCATATCACTTCAAAATATAAATGAATAAATTAAATATAAATATTTTTTCTCCCATCTTCTAGTGCCAAATGAACCATGTGGTTTAGACAGTTGCATTTCAAACAAAAAGCCATACGGTATCGCAATACCTAGTTTACGTATCCAGTATTCTCATTTTTGTCTATGTAGGTCAGGTTGATAGGAAAGGGTGGTATATTTTTCTAGAATGGAAATTTTCATGGAGATATAATAAAGAAACAAGGATATAACCTGAGTACGGGCACAGAAAAAACAATGAAGACACACATACAAAGATGGACAACACGGACCAAATACAAAATCAACACCCTGAGTACGGGCACAGAAAAAAACCATGAAGACACACATACAAAGCTGAACAACACGGACCAAATACAAACTTAACAACCTGGGTACGGGCACAGAAAAAAACAATGAAGACACAAATACAAAGATGGACAACACAGACCAAATACAAAATTAACAACCTGAGTACGGGCACAGAAAAAAACAATGAAGACACAAATACAAAGATGGACAACACGGACCAAATACAAAATTAACAACCTGAGTACGGGCACAGAAAAACAATGAAGACACACATACAAAGATGAACAACACGGACCAAATACAAAATTAACAATATGACCTGAGTACGGGCACAGAATAAACAATGAAGACACACATAAAAAGATGGACAACACTGACCAAATACAAAATTAACAAACTGAGTACGGGCATAGAAAAAAACAATGAAGATACACATACAAAGATGGACAACACCGACCAAATACAAAATTAACAACCTGAGTACGGGCACAGAAAAAAACAATAAAGACACACATACATAGATGAACAACACGGACCAAATACAAAATTAACAATATAACCTGAGTACGGGCACAGAAAAAACAATGAAGACACACATACAAAGATGAATAACACGGACCAAATACAAAATTAACAATATAACTTGAGTACGGGCACAGAAAAAAAAATGAAGACACACATACAAAGATGAGCAACACGGACCAAATACAAAATTAATAATAATGGGATAGGGAGGAAATGCAAATGAAACAAAGTTTGTGCAGCTACACGAAGCAAGAAAAAACCATGGGTGGGATCAGATGCACCGGTAGAGTAATACAGCGTCTCCTGCTTCTTATAAGGCACCTGCCTTATTGAACTTGTCAATTCCGGTGGTGAAGTCAAATTCAGCCAAGGAAAAATAACTTTAGCGGTTAATGGACGGATTTGGGTAACTGAATGAAAGAACATAACAATCTATTTTAAATATGATATTAAGAATATAAAGCAATGTTTTTTTTTCTTTTATTTTAAAGAATGTTTTGTATAGATTCGGATTTACAAAAACACAAAAACTGATCGACAAGCATCAGCGATTGAAATAAACAGTTGTCCTTTGACACATTCCCCGTTTCCCTTCTTTTTTCTACTGTATAATCAAATATCAACCAACCATATTAAAAAGGTCCACCATGCTACTGATGTCATTCTTTATATATTTGTTGTGATATCCTTGACCAAGTAAGATCTTACATGACCTCAGACGAGAATGTTATATTTACGTCTGCCATTTTTTTTAGAAAAAAAACATGCATTTTCTGATCAGTAGATGTAATCTATCTTTGATAAGATTTCGTCAAAGTATTTTTACGAATCCACTCCTGACTAACAGCACAAGTAAAGAATATCTTTGTTGTTTTTCAAGAGAAGACAGAATATCATTCTGTAAGAATTCAAATGACTGTGATATGTGAAACAAGTGGAGAAATCAACAACTTCTACTTTTCCTATCGAGTGAAGACATAAGAACTTATAAGCGACCTATATTTAATTCGCCTCTGGGTTAGAGAACGCAAAAAACTATGACGTAATAACTATACAAGTCTTGAATTCTAGTGTAAGAGAGAAAAAACAGTCTTGCTTAAGGACAGAAGAAAGATGAAACGAAGTGTTCAATAGTTTATAAAAAGTAAGCATGGATTGTACATTCATAAATATCAAAGTAATTTCATATAAGGATGAACTTACATCGTTAAGTTGGACATAGCAGAATTCTGAACCGGCTCTGAAATTGTTTACGCTGAAAATGGAGTACACTTTCATTACTGTGCCATTCAAATCTATATAAAATTGCATTAACTTAACGCTTATCTCAAAATCGTCCCTTATATTTCGAGATATTTTCATCGTCCATTTTATAGAAAGGACAACTATAAAAATACATCAAAAGAATATCTGAGGATTTCTCCTATAATCTGGGTTATGCATTTTGCTGAAAATGCAAATAGCTTCGATCCGAAAAAAATGTTTTCGTTTTCTGGTTTATGCTTTAACCAGATAGACCCTTATCATGCTGTGTCAAAACAGTTCTGCAGATTTGGTCTGAAAATTGGAGATTTTTTAAATGACTTTATCGCATTTGCATTTGCAATAATTGTTTATCTGTTTTATACATCTGAATGTATTTTAGGACTCGAAAGTCGATAATTAGCAATGAATTCCACCCAAACCGGTTCTAGAGGCCGTCTTGAACTTACTATGAGGTATGAGCAAAGCTCATTGTTGAAAGCCTCATGGTGACTTCAAATAACTAAATACCGAAGATACTGTGAATTTATTTTCTGCATATGCGCATTTCGACAACTTATGTCTCTTCAGTGCAGATAAAATCTAAACGTTTGGAAGACCATAGACTCAAAGATGTTTTAAAACTGATAGAGAACAAATAACCAATATGATCTAAATGTAAAGCCAATATCAGCTAAGGACAGAGCTTTGCATGAGGGAGATAATCCTTAGTTTTCAACAAAATTTACAAAAATTTAGATATCGTAACTTTCAAAATAGATTCGGCTTTCAAAATGAAAAAAACAACAATAAAAGCGTTGTTCCATTGCTTTGTTTTACCATGTTTTTGTAGCAAGTTTGTCCCATTTACATTTACTCCATATCTCTTTATTGCTTATATTAGACTGGATATGAAGTCTGTAAAAAGAATCCCTGTGCGAGAGATGTATGCTCTAAATTTCAGTTTATGGTGTACAAGTGCTTGAGGAGATTCCTCCTACGGATGCAGCGTCATACTTACAAATTTGCCTACATCTCACGACTTCATTAAAGCCAAGTTTTCTTACTTTTGACTTTGCCCTGTGATTGTTTACGTGTTGTGATTGTCTTCTGTTAGTCTTTTTGTCGGGCAACGGATGACGGATTGAACTTAATTATATAGTTGTTGACAACCGCACTCATGAATAATGTAGAGTATGGATGCGGTGTTGCTCGATAATTGGCAATGAATTCCGCTAAAACAGTTCCCGTGTCCCGTCTTGAACTTACTATGAGGTAAGAGCAAAGCTCGATGCTGAAGGCCCCTGACGACTTCAAGATGAAGAATAACAATAATAGCGTTGTACTAGTACTTTGTTTTACCATGTATTTGTAGAGACTTTGTCTCATGTACATTTACTCCATATCCATTCATCGCTTATACCACACTTCCTTGTACTTTACACATTCAAACTAGTATTCTCTCTGTTTAACAAAACTGATTATCAAATAACTTGCCATGATGTAAAAAACGACTCAGGCGCGAGAAATAAAGTAAAATTAAAAATCTGTTATCAATTACTTTTAGACAATAAGAGAAATAAAAGTAGCAATAGACATATTTGTAACATAAAATTAAGATATAAAATAGCATTTTCAATTCAAATGCAAAGCATTTCAGGTAACAGAGTCTTGAGGTCAAGAATAGTATTACGGAAGGTAATTAGCAGTATACCTGAATTTAAAAATAAGAAGTGTGTCAGATAAACTTTTGTTGAGATTTGCGAATAACCAGACTCAAAATTGTTATTGACAATTTATTGTTGAATAGTCACATTCCATAATCTTTCCAATTCAGATTGAAGTTATTTGCACCAATGGTGTCACAGGAAATGATCAAATATATTCCAGTAACGATAATCAAGTAAAGTTGTGTTCAACTTGATGATGTGTGTTCCTCTAATTGGTAAGGAAAAGTTTGTTCAAAATTTGTTCCTTTTATTAATTGGCTAATGTAAACTTTTGTTTAAAATGTGTTGCGCATATTGGTAAATGAAAAAAAGTTCAAAATGATCAAATACATCGGCAAACGAATACCGAAGCAAGAACGAGGAAAGGGGAAATTCTAAAATCATAAATCCAAAATCACGGCAATTCACAGCAACACGAATTGAGACAGTATGACAAAGACAAAACAAATAAACAAAAATGAACAAGAAAGTCACAAAACTAAAGCACTAGCAGTGTGAACCCCTATCAAAAACTGAGGTATCATCAGGTGCTCCGGAAGGGTAAGCATGATCTGCTCCAGGCGTGGCAACTGTCACACTGCCAGTCAAATGTGTTTCTGTAATAGGTTAAAACTTGTAAAACTTTGTTCAAAATGTGTTCCTCTAATGGGTCAGTGTTAAACTTTGTTCAAAATATGTTCTTTTAATGGGTTTATGTAAAACTTTGTTCAAAATGAGTTCCTCTAATGGGTAAATGTAAAACTTGGTTAAAAAAAATAACTACATGCATGTGTTTCTCTAAAATGTAATGTAAAGTTTTGTTAAAAAATGATCACAATATGTTCCTCTAATATGTTAAAACTTGTAAAGCTGTGTTAAAAAGGGTTAATGTAAAAGTTTGTTCAAAATCTGTCCCTTTAATTGGTTCCAAAAGGTGTTCCTCTAATAGGTTGAAACTCAAAATGTGGTCCTCTAATGGGTATAAAGTGTAAATCTTTGTTCAAAATGATGACTTTATGTTTCTCTAATGGTTAATGTAAAACTTTGTTAAAAATGATGACTTTATGTTTCTATAATGGGTTCTGTAAGACTTTGTTTAAAATGATCAAAATGTGTTCCTCTAATGGGTCAGTGTTAAAGTTTCTTCAAAATGTGTTCCTTAATTTACTGATTATTTATTAGGATTTCGTTTGGTTTTATGCATTTTAAACATTTCTTGCATTTGTGGGTTACCTATATTTGGGTTCTAGTGCTGCTGATGAGGAATTAATTTCCGAAATGGTCATACAGCTCATTAAAATTTTTGCAGTTGGAGTTAAGTTCATTTACTCCATATCCTTTCGTAAAATATTTAATGTAAACTTTGTTCAAAATAATGACTATGTGTTTCTCTAATGGGTTATGTAAGACTTTGTTCAAAAAATGATCAAAATGTGTTCTTCACGCGAAGCAGACAGAAGTTCGACAACCTCACACACGCCCCCCAAAAACAATCGGAAATGACTGAAATATTTAGATAATGATTTCAGACTGGGATTTTTTCGGATGTCAGTATAACTTGTGATGTAATATATTAAGGAAAAAAAATGGGTCCATCATAACTGAAATCTTATTATTCATTTAAAAGAAAACATTAAATTCTTTATTGAAATTCTATTTATGCGAAAATGCCGTAAGATTTTATTTAATATTTTGTTATTTTATTTAATCTATGTTCATTTGATCTTTTAAATTCACAGTAACTTCGGTAATTAGTTATTTGTTACCACTGGAGTGCCTGTACTGGTGGACTGTTAGTCTCCGAGGGAATTCACCAGCCCATTAGTCAGTACTTCGGTGCTGACCCGAAAGCCGATTCCATTTGAAACCTTACAATATCTATTTTTTGGTAAATTTTATTGAAAACTAAGGAGTATCTCCCTCATGCAAAGCTTTGTCCTTAGCTGATTTTGGCTTCACATTTAGATCATATTTGGTAATTTGGTCTCTGTCAGTTTTTAAACATCTTTGAGTTTATGGTCTTCCAAACATTCAGATTTAATATGCACTGAAAAGACATAAGATGCTGAAATGCGCATATGCAGAAACAAAATTCACAGTAACTTCGGTATTTAGTTATTTATTTATCGAATACATTAACAATGACGGGATATAAAGTAAATACAAATGAGTAAAAGTCTCTACAAATACAAAAATGATTGTTACTGCATGAAACATAAATGATTGTAACTGTATTTTATCTTAGCACTTGTTTAAAGCTGATAATGGCGTAAACTTTCAAGTTTTCTTGTAACTATTTCATTGAACTCCTTCAAATTCATATGAACTATGTGCTTTAGTTCAGGATGCTTATATTGCCTATCTGGTATCGTCCCTCATATTGTATTTATTTAAATTCTGTCTCATCTTTTGCGTCCAAGAGTCGTAAACAAAAGGCCAAGTAAATAAGAAAAAATAAATTCAAAAATAGCTAAAAACGGACCAAGATTCTAATACAAACACTGTAGTATTAACTAAGGATTTCATACTTGGTCAATATAACTGACCTCACCGGAAGCCAATAACAGATAAATATATCATGTTAATTACAATGGTGATACAGTGGAAGAGTTCAGGACAGATGACGAACAACTGCTGGTAAACGTCATAGCCCGGGAAAAAGATTGATATGCTGTTATTATAAAGATCATATTCCATTACGTTAATAGATAAATGTGATAAATGTTTCCCCATAATCCATCTAAATGTATTTTATATGTGGTAACTGCCATCGATTTACTCTCCCTATGGTATGGTTGTTCTGGCAGGAAGTCGTGAGATCTCGAGTAATCACGCACTTCACGACACCTTATAACCTTACTTGTGGTAGATGCAAGATAAATTATTTCATATGACTTGTCAAACTGAAATGCGGGAATATAGGAAGAAAACTCATTAAGTTATTACAAAATGAGCTAATAATGAACGCGTTGTCTACTTTGACGAAAATCTGATGTGATGTTCGTTTGATATATGGAAAAAATGATATTTTAAGCTAAGTGGCGTTAATTAAATGTCTGATAAAATATGTAACAAAACACGCTAGGAAGATTCCTTATTTGTATCAAAATCAATGTGCAGGGAAATGGATTGTCAAACAGAGAGGGATATGAATTCTTCATAAAAACATAAAATAAACAACATGAAGAGTAAAAAAACATCATTAAGAGTAAAGGAACAAGGTCAATCCCATACTATGAGTGGCCGTTTATGTCATAATTGTGTTATTTCTAACGCGCTACATTTTCTAACGGCTTACTTCAACGAAGTAGCGCGTTACTTTTGATAAGTCTTGTCTGTCAAGAAAAGTCATCCATAGTTAGGAGCACAGACAGCCTACAGTACTTAACTGGGGCGGATTCAAGGGAGAGCGAAGGGGGCGTAGCCCCCTTCCCTTTTCGCTGCCAAAAAAAAATATGGGAGTTCTGCTTAAAAATGTCAATAAAGTTGTCATTTTACCATGTTTACCACGTCAGTACATGAAAATGTAATATTTACGTGCTCTAGCTACGTCTCAGAAATAAAGAAAATAATCAATAAAATCCCCAAAAGTCCTACAAAAATTTTACAATATATTTCGCTTTTTCGCCCCCCCCCCTTTCTCAATTCCTGGATCCGCCTATGCCTAAGCAAGGACAATACATACCCTGACTTAAGTTCCTGACTGAAAAGTTGATCATTCATTTTTAAGATATCAAACTGAAATTATATAAGCAGTTATTTTATTTTAAACACAAATTACCTTAAATCTCAAAGGGTCCACGAGAAAATGAGAAGGGGTCATCGGGTTGGGGTGTAGTCCAGGCCGATGAGCCCATGCCAGATCAACTTGTTTCCACAAAATTTGCCCACGCCATGGTATGTTTTCCAAAATCTAACGTAGGAGATTGAACCGTCTGAAATAGTTTTTTGAAATAATCTTTTGTTAGGCCCTTTAAACTTAGTTCCTCGTCCAAGGTTGCCGCCAGCGAAGAATACAACTATAAGAAATACATCATGTTCTAAGATCTCCTCAAATTCGCCTAAAACAAGTCAGTCTTATTGGATTATGATAGGCCATGGGTATATTTATATATTCCTCCTCAAAGTTTATGATTTTTATGCTTCCAAATCATCAAAGATAGCCGCTAGAACTGGCTTCTTAAGGCACGTGGTTACAACGGTCCTCATTTTCCCGAATGTCGGCTTTCCATATCAGATGCATGCATCGATCATTAAATCTAGAGTATTAGAAATGGAATGCATTTCTATTTCCATAATGCGTTGCTCGTTTAAAATGTTATGTTTTGAAAAAGGGGATACGGGACATTTCAATAAGAATATGTGGCGAAAGAATTTAAGATGATACAAGGTGTTTCAGCACAAAGCAATGCATGAACAACCTAGAGAAAATAATAAAGATATGCAATGGGGGCTGGGGATTTATTTTCCTTTTTGAAACCATATTAATATTTATAAATAACAAGCATTCCCAGAGTTTGCAATTGCAGTACATGTTGCATATATTAATTACACAGTTACAAAACTGTAAACATAAAATCAGCGAATATAATTTTAATGAAAAAAGGTCAATCAGAGATTGCAATCCCCCCGCTCACCTGTTTTGGACCAACACTAAAGTTTGGTTTTGAAAATTTATTTATAGGAATTATCAATAAAAATTTAATTTAAAATTAAAGTTTTTTGCAATCTGACTATTGAAATTGATCATCATTACTGTTAGGAATTGAAAAAGATATGGTTGCTAGGTAGAATTCCAAAAACTAAGAGGTCTTTAAGACTTTCAGGAAATTTACCAAAATAAGAATCAAAGATTTTTGCAGTCTTTCTATCGAAAACAATGATTCTTAATGTAAGGAATTGAAAAAGATAAGGTTGCTATGTTGAATTCCAAAAAATAACAGGTCTTAAAGACTTTCAGGAAATTTACCAAAATAAGAATCAAAGTTTTTTGCAATCTGACTATTGAAAATTATCACCATTACTATTAGGAATTGAAAAAGATATGGTTGCTAGGTTGAATTCCAAAAAATAACAGGTCTTTGAGAGTTTCAGTAAATTTACCAAAATTAGAATCAAAGTTTTTTGCAATTTGACTTTTGAAAATTATCATCATTACTGTTAGGAATTGAAAAGGATATGGTTGCTAGGTAGAATTCCCAAAAAATAACAGGTCTTTAATACTTTCAGGATATTTACCAAAATAAGAATCAAAGTTTTTTGCATTCTGACTATTGAAAATTATCATCAGTACTGTTAGGAATTGAAAAAGATAGGGTTGCTAGGTAGAATTCCAAAAAACAACAGGTCTTTGAGAGTTTCAGGAAATTTACCAAAATTAGAATCAAA
>MJUU01038793.1:5405-23279 GCA_002080025.1 Modiolus philippinarum | reverse complement strand
ATCGTTTTGACGAATGATGATATATTTTTGCTTCAAATAACGATAATGGTATAAAATTAAAGTAATTTCACGAATCATGCATATATTTTTTGACGATTATTGGTAAAATTTTGACGGATTTGATGTTAACAATTTAGCCAAAAAAAAGGCATTTGACGGTTAACAATAAAGGGCATTCCTCCCCTTCTTATAGTAACCCTACCGGCAGAGCAGCATAAGTAGGGTTAGTTTATCAATAGCCAAAATTTATTAGTGCAAACAAATTTACAATAAATGGTTATGACACAATATAATATCAAAGTAAATGAACAATTGTAAACATTTTTTTTCTGTGGCGGCACTGACTTTAGATAAGTTTTGAACATTATGCTATTATAGCTAAAAATTTATTATCCTATCTATATATCCCCATGCTCAAAAGGAACAAGCCTAGTAATCGCATGGAGGATTGAGATTACCGGGTTTGACCTTTGAAGAGGGTGGTACAGAAACATTCTAATGTTCATCCACTAAAAAGGGGATGTGGGTAGCTATCGAGGGAGGTGGGAGAAGCAAATATCTATATGAAACCATCACAATTTTGACATGAAGCGGGTGACCACTGACGAGACCCACCGCTGATGTAAAAATAGGGGTTGAAACACCTAGCTGTTACATAAGTACATTGTATCAAATTAATTAAGACATTTAGCAACCAGCATCATAAAAATAACGCAGTGAAACAACAATATATTTATTCAATTGCACATCACACACTTAACATCATCAAGACAAGCTTTTGAGTTTGTCAATACTGAGATAAGATTCGGTAATTTTATTTACATAGAGATCAATAATTAATATTCAAAATATATTGATCTGGACAGATACTCGAAACATCTGGTGAGTTCGATTGGATTCGCTAAGATTGGTTATGGGCACATCTTTAATTTTCATAGTTTAGCAATCTCCCGCAAACAAGTAGTTTATCAGATGCGAATTGCATCTAGAAGTATGTACACATAGTAAATGGTTATAGAAATGAATTCAGAAAAATACTGAAATCTAAAGAAAAGCTGGTCAAAAATTGACTATAGCAAATAAAAAGTCGAATTACAAAATCGACTGATTAGCCAAAATGTAGACTTACAATTTAAAAGTTGTAGACAATAGCTATATGATTATGCATAGAACAAGTCAGTAAAATACTGAACTATATAGAAATCTGATAGACTACAGCAAATAATTAATCGAATGAATAATAATTCATCTCTACGACAAGAGTTGAACTTGAAAAACACTCAGAATTTCAAAACAAGAAGTGAAATTGAACATCAAGTTACATAATGAGAATAGAAAATGTAATCAATGGAAATTCGCACATACTGATTTTTCAAAACATTAATCAAATCATTCATGATAGTTGTTCTAAAATACTAAATGAATACATTTCATCCTCACTTGAAAACATGATTGACATTTTCCATAGGTTTTTTAACCTGGTTCTTGATACGGGTGTCCTGCCCGAGGCTTGGCTTATTGGTAATATCATACCAATATATAAAAACAAGGGTAGCCCATTACAGGCAAAAAATTATAGACCAATTACTTTATTGTCTTGTATTGGAAAGATTTTTACTTCTATTTTCAATCAAAGATTAACCGATTTTGTTGATGATTTAAATATTTTGAATCAAGCAGGTTTCAGGCAAGGATACGCAACAACAGACCATATTTTTTCATTGTATACATTGTTTGAACTTCTTAAAATGAAAAGAAAAAAGTTATATTGTATATTTATAGATTTTGAGAAGGCGTTTGATTTTGTGCATAGAAATTCTTTACTATATAAACTATTGTTAAATAATGTGAATGGCAAATTTTTAAGAGTTGTTAAAAACATGTATGATGATATAAAATCAAAAATTGTTCATAATGACCAATTCTCTGACTACTTTGCTAGTGAGATCGGAGTTCGACAAGGAGAAAATCTTCCCACCCCTCCTTTTCTCTCTTTATCTCAATGACCTGCAGGAATACATTCAAAGTTTAGACGTGAAAGGTCTAGAATCTATTTCTCTTGATTTGGAAAATGACTTGAACATTTATTTGAAAATATTTCTTCTGTTATATGCAGATGATACTATTTTATTGTCTGATTCTATAACGGATCTGCAACTTCTTTTGGATAGTTTTTATACATATTGTGATAAATGGAAACTAAAAATAAACATAGAAAAATCAAAAGTTATGGTGTTTTTAAGGCGCAGAATTTCAAAAAACTTGAAATTCTATATAAATAACAAAGAACTTGAAATCGTTAACAGCTATAAATATTTGGGTGTTATATTTTCTGGGAGTGGATCTTTTTTAGCAACAACGAAATATTTATGCGACCAGTCGACTAAAGCGGTGTGCTCTATTTTACGTAAATGTCGTTTAAATCACTTGTCAATCAGATGTCAAATCGAAATGTTCGATAAAGCTTTACTTCCAATTCTATTACATGGATCAGAGGTATGGGGCTTCGAAAATCTTGATATTCTTGAGAGAGATCATCTGTATTATTGTAAACATATATTGCACTTAAAACAAACTACTCCTAGCTATATGATATATGGAGAACTGGGAAGATTTTCCAATCTCTATTAGTGTTAAATTAAAAATGATATAAAATTTTGGTTAGAAGTTAAAAATACTGAAGGTTGTAAAATATCAAATGTTTTATATAAACTATTGTATGTTTACTATAATAACTATGGATTTGAAAACAAATGGATGTCATTCATTAAAATAATTTTTGATAATTGTGGTATGTCAAATATATGGCATCAACCAGAGTTATATAACAAAGAATGGATTTTATTATCTGTTGAACAAAAATTAAAAGATCAATTTAAACAATATTGGCTTGCCGAAATTAATGCATCGCCAAAAGGATTAAACTATAGAATCTTCAAAACAAATCTGGAATTCGAAAAATATTTAACAATTCTTCCATTAAATCTTTTATTTACATACTGTAAATTTAGATGTGGAAATCATCGACTACCGGTTTAGACGGGAAGATGGCATAGCATTCCTAGAATAGAGAGGCTGTGCCATCTTTGCGACTCTCCCGATATTGGAGATGAGTTCCACTATATCTTATCTTGTGACTTTTTTCGGAATGAAAGGAAAAGATATATTTCGGAAATATATTGCAATAATGTAAATATAGAAAAGTTTAACCAATTGTTTTCTACTGCAAATAATGTGCAACTTCAAAACTTGTGTAAATTTATAAATTGCATAAACAAGAAATTTCTCCTCCTGGTTTATTAGAATGCTATTTTCCACATATGTACCATGTTATTTTTGTTTTTGTATTGTAATCTTCTCTGTAACTATGTCTAGTTTTATGAGAATAAAGAATTCATTCATTCGAATCTTCGATCCATGACAACCGAAAAACATGTTGGTACTTTTACAAAGCATCAGATCATAAAAAGATCGGTCAATGCGTGCAATAAATAGGTGTATGGTCCAACAAAATGTATAAAGAAATGCATGATTAAAATCTGCAAATATAAAAGCGGCTGACCACTGGCGAGACCCACCGCTTATGTAATCAAAGTACAGAGTACTGTTATTCGGTTTTCCCTGTTTAGTTAAAAAAAGAATGGTATACTCTTTGTCAGCTAAATGATAGGTATCTAAAAGAAAATAAGAAATACTCAAAGAAAATACAGAGAGAAAGATGTGTACAATTTTGATGAAACATTACGCTTTGAACTTAATTATTTTGACTTGTCATCACGCCTGGGCGTCTATAAAAATTTTTCACCAAAGTCCATACAATATATTCAAATGACGTTCTTGATAACCGCCTGGACTGGTTAACTGGCGATTTCTCAACTGAACTATGCTAACACAATTTTTCACCATTTTCAATATGTTTCAAATCGAAAGTATCACGGATAACAAGGACGTATATTTAGATAATATATATCCTTGCGGATTTGAAGTACGAGTTGTTTTTTTTTATTAGATAAACAAATTCCCCCTTCATGTATGCAAACGATTTTCAAGCATTTTGAAAATAAAGTACTTTTTTTTTACATAATTGTTATGTCGTGAAAATCTTTCCACTCTACCATCTTTTAAATTATTTATTTACAAAAACTTGAAATTCAAATGGGCGTCCCCTAAATCATTCACAGGACACATTTTGGTACGAGACCACTATTACCTCCCTTCTACTTTCGTTGTGTACGAATATAGTTCCCAGTAAATTGGGGGTTTTCTTTCATATTTTTTTTTCATCCCCTTTCTTTTTCTTTCCCTTTATTTTTATGGAGTTAAATGAAAGAAGAGATATTGAAAAATGAATAAAAATTACAATTGAAATAAAATTCCATGTTTTAGCAGTTCTTAGGCTAAGGTCAAAAAGGTCAAGTTTTCAATATTTGGAGGTCCTCCATCTTTTTCCATGATGGTGTCCATCTTTCTGGAGCTATAAAAAGAATTCCCAACGGTAGACTTTTCTAATTTTTTGATATTTTTGGGGTCTAAGACCAAACTTTAAGTGTGCCAAATCTCATGTGGTTTGAGCTGGTGCGATTTTTTTAATTTGCAATTACGTTATAAAGAACAAATAGGGGAAATTAATGGTGGTCTCGTGCCTAGTATTTTGGGATTACACAAGTTATGTATTTCGATTTATGAAACGAACATTGTACAGGTAATGTTGTCGTGATATGTTACATAACCAAGTTTTGTTATATATACGTCCCGTTTACATTATTGATCCTTCCGCAGAAATATATTCCAGTGTTCTTTTCATTCCCGTTTTGTAGGATGCTCATATAAATACATTGTTCTTATAAATTCATGTAAAATGTCGCTTTAGGAAAGATATCGTCAAGTAAATTAACAATTTTGACGCTAAAAAAACACGTGAAGACATATTCGTACCCGGGATAATTTCAATTTCGACAGCTATATGATGTTTTCCTGACGGAAAACCTCATAAAAATAGGGGTTGAAACACCTAGCTGTTAAATAAGTACATTGTAACATCAACAAAGAAACAAATTAAGACATTTATATATATATTAATTAGCAACCAGCATCATAAAAAATAACGCAGTGGAACATATTCAACTGCACATCACATACTTAACATCATTTGAGTTTGTCAATACTGAGATAAGATTCGTTAATTGACTTACATAGAGATCAATAATTAATATTCAAAATATATTGATCTGGACAGATACTCGAAACATCTGGTGAGTTCGATTGGATTCGCTAAGATTGGTTATGGACACATCTTTAATTTTCATATGCATTTACTCCATATCTCTTCATAAAATATTACAACGTATATAAAAAAAATCCGAGTTGCGCAAACGAACCACATAGTCAATTGTAGATTGCACTTTTCGGAGAAACCTATTTCTGTCGGAACCATCATTGTTTACACGTGCGGCCATTTTAAAGATATCACATGATTTTTCAAGATGTTGAGGTCTCGTTATCACATGGTCATGTCAATAGCAGCTTCATCGCGTTAAGTACAATCTATCTGATTGGTTGAATTGTAAATATCATTCTACAAAAGTAACGCATTACTTATTGAAAGTAGCGCGCTACTTTTGCAAAGTAACGCGCTACATTTTCCAACGGCTTACTTCGACAAAGTAGCGCGTTACTTTTAAAAAGTAACGCGCTATTTCGTTGAAGTAAGCCGTTAGAAAATGTAGTGCGTTAGAAATAACACAATTATGACATGAACGGCCACTCATACCATACTCAGTGAAGGACACTTTATTTGTTGGAAGTGTACCCCATTTAACTTGTATCACAATTACAACTATTATTTCAAATTTTGATTGTCATTTTCTAGTATTAGTACCTCAAATTACAACAGCTTAGTGTGTCATTTATTTTGTAATCGTGCTTATGTGATATGAAACAAATGAATTCAAATCCAGCTCGTACTAAAGCCCTTTTTTTACGAAAATTTTGTTAACTTAATGAATGGATAGACTAGGTAGCGAATGGTGAAGACTTATCAACTGAATCAAATTAAAACTTAGAGAAAATAAATGTGTTGGAATTACAAAAAGAATGAAACTGTACCGCCAAAATGTCCCAATGGGGTGTTTTTTCTTCAAAAACAAACGATTTTAGGCGTGTTGTGTTCCAAAAACACACCATTTAGTTCAATATTTTCACCTTTCAATTAAAATTAAGCAAATCCATGTCCCAACAGCTGGTTATGTAACTTATATCAGAAAGTGTACGGCGACTAGTAGAATATTCCAGATAATAGACAAGTCTCCGTACTCTTTCATAACTAATTGTTTTCGTGATTTAAGTTACATAACCAGCTGTTGAGACATGGATTTGCTTAATCTTAATCGAAGGGTAAAATTATTGAACTAAAGGGTTAATTATTTTAACACAACACGCCTGAAATCGTTTGCTTTTGAAGAAAAAAACATGCCGTTGGGACATTTTGGCGGTACTAGGCGACGTATTTTCATCTTTAATTTTCATTTACTTGCTTTATTCAATGTTTATACGACCATTATGAACTCTTATTTTATCCTGTCGAGCATCACACACATATCTGGTCACAAATATTAAGAAGAGAAATATAATAAAAGTACGATGTTTCACGTTCACTCATGCTATAGTAATATCAATCGTCCGCTTCGGTAGTACCAATATCCGGTGTCGTTCCCATACGGTGTGAATATATCCCCCAAAAATATGTCCTACAGTCGGGTAAATATGAAAAGTGCTGTTGATTATGATTACTTAGAGTTGTCGCTTATATGAGTCTTCCTTGAGGATTTAGTTATAAATTGTCTTCCATCATTTTCGTTTGTCAACGCAAAATAAATTTTGTTTAACTTGGAAAATAAAATTAAATCCGTTATATTTGAATTAAAATACACATGCTAGAATAATAAATCATAACAGAGACACATCAAGTTTATTGCCCAGCAAGTTGTGTTACTATTAAGTACAAATGTACTAATTCGTAGCATAATACTGACTCTCGAAAGAACAAATGAACTCATTCACTAACCTATATTGTTATTCGAGGTACTCTTTTCATTTAAAAGCCTATAGTTTTATTCGAAAGCACTAATGTACTTATTCTCCAGTTTAAAATAAAGCTCAAAAGTACAAATGTTCTCATTCCCCAGCCAAAGCGTGGCTCCAAATATAAATGTTCTCATACCCTAGCTAAAGTGTTACTCAAATACGAATGTACTCATTCCCTAGAAAAAGTATGACTCAAATACAGATGGTCTCATACGCTAGTCAAATGGTGACTCAAATACAAATGTACTCATACCCTAGTCATATTTTGACTCAAATACAAATGTTATCATTCCCAGCCAAAGTTTTACTCAAACACAAATATACTCAACCCCCAGCCAATGTGTTACTCACTTACTAAAAGTAAAAATGATCTCATTCCCCAGCCAAAGTTTACTCAAATACAAATGCTCTCATACCAGAGCCAAATTGTGACTTAAATACAAATTCTCTCATTCCTAAGCCAAAGTGTTACTCAAATTACAAGATTGCTACGCGTAGCCACATTTCCCCCAACGCACAAGAAACTTAAAAGCCCACATGTTAGAAAATGTAGAAGTAACTAGCTTCCAGTGTTGTATTGACTAAAATGAGTATTCTAAAAATGGCAATAAAATTAACAAAAGCCAAGTTCTACTTTCCATTAATTTAAAACATGTAGCAGAATAGTTTTTCAAAGATTTCAGTGTTCATGTCTGGTTTCATTAGCAACCAAGCACTCCACTTTCCATTACTACCCATTGTACCTCACTTTTAAAAAAAATGGGCAGGGGTTCCCATTATATTGTAAGTAATTCATATTGCTGAAATTAAAAAAAAATTAGGACATTTGAAAAAAAATGGGCAGGGTTCTTCTTATAATCTAGTTGATACATATTGCTGAAATCGTAAAAAATATGTAACATAATACTTCTTCCTATATTTTCAGTGTTTTTGTTTATTTCCATTGCAACCAAAAGCTCCACTATCCATTACAACCCATATCAGATTACCATTGGAAAAAAAATTCGGGCAGGGGTTCCCCTTTTATCTAGTTAATACATATTGCTGAAATTGTGAAAAAAAACAACTTTTTAGTACAATTTCATTTTTCTGGTTTGATTTTCATGGTAACCGAAAGCTAGATTATCAATTACAACCCATTTCAGACCAGAATTGAAAATAAATTTGGGCCAATTATGATTAAATAAAAAGTGCAGATGCACTCATTTATATATTGTCCTTGTTCGTTTTAGACAAACGGGTCGGTTCTCACTTTATCAACCTATGGTTTTACTTTTAACTGCAAAAGAAATACGCAAAATCAATTAACGTAGAAAAGACAACAGGAAACACTTACATTTGCCAAAAATTACAATCACATGCCACAATCCACCAGGGAATTGCACATGAAAAACAATAAAATGACAAAAGACAAAAATATACAACGATAGAAACACGGGATAGCCGGATTTGGTACCGGCACTAGCATTTTTTTTTCTCTTTGAAATTTTATACATCAAGAGCTAGCGGTACAGCTAATACGGTTTAAGGATGCCCAAATCTCCCCTTTCTCTACTCCGTTGCCATATAGTATAATAAACATACAAATAAAACACAATACAGGTAGACTACTTACTCACCACAATCTTGCGAAGGAAAAAATAAGACTGGTTTTTTTTAAAAATGTGGAGTTATAACCCAATACAACAATTGTTTTGAATCGGCAAAGGCTTTTTGAATGATACTTTTGATTCGTGATACTTTTGATTCAAATACAAATTACCGATGGAATCTATATAGGTAAAGCCAAAAACTATGCAAGAGGGAGATACTACTTAGCTTTAAAGAGATTTTCTGAAATTTCTATATTCCAAGTTTTCTAATAAAATCGGCTTTCGGGCCAGCACAGAAGTACTAGCTACAAAGTTTGTGAATACCCTCGAGGACTGACAGTGCACCAAGAGGCATCGGCCCAGTGATAATACATAACAAAATACCGAAGTTACTCAGTGTAATTTAATTTCTGCATATGCTCATATCGACAACTTATGTCTCCTCAGTGCAGATCATATAAAACATTTGGAAATCCATATATAGAAATGCGTTTAAAATCTGACAGTGACCAAATTACCGATGAATCTGAATAGGTTAGCTGAAGGACAGAGCTATGCAAAAGGGAGATAAACATTATTTTAATACAGAATTTTCTTAAATCTAGTTAAACAATATAAATGTGATCAATAAAATGCGCTCATTTATTACCGTTTTGTTATAAGATAAAATAACAAAACAATTTACTACAAAAATATATACTGATTCATCCACCTATTTTGTATAATCTAGAGTACAGAACAAATATTTCTTATTCACCTGCCCCTATCGTCAGAGCAAGGGTTTATTCTATGTCTAAGGTTATTTTCTATGTCTAAGGTCCATAAGTCCGTCAAAAATTCTTGGACTGGAACCGAACTAAAACTTGATCTGTGAATTATAATGGTAGACCTGCAAACCAATGATCAGATAAATAACAGCACCGGTGTAGAGAAAAGCGGAAAACTAAAATTTTGCAAAATTTTCTAAGTCTTAGGCCTATAACTCCATCAAAAATCGGTAGACCATAGTCAAACTAAGTTATTTTACTTATATAATAATAATAATAAAGGCTTCAACTATTTGGGTATTACCAAAAACCAATATCTCATAAAATTAAAAGATAAGACCTGAGAACAAATTTACCATCAATAACCAAATTTTACATAAATAAGCTTTTCACAAAGTAGATATATTATATTTCTATATGATTTCACGAACTACAATATTTTTCTTAGAAAAAACCTTATTCATGCCTGTTCTAAAGAATTGATGGTGATTGAACTAACAGTCTATTGGGCCGCTATCATCTACCCATTTGTAAAAACATCATTGCAAATGTGTCAACCGTTTTAAATACCCTCAAACTATTTATCACGCAAACTACATCCTCCCAAGTCAAGTGTTCTGAGCCCACGTCCGTTCCCTCGAACGGAACGGGCGTGGACTTGGAACATCTGACTTGGGATGATGACAAACTGCGTCAGCCCAATAGACCACTATTTCAGTGCTGACTTGAAAAACTGATTTTATTTGGAATTTTGTTATATCTAAATTTTTGGAAATAAAGATCAAACTATGTTGCATTTCCATCTTGCAAATCTCTTAACTTTTTCTACTTTTCGTTCCGATCCTTTTGATTTTTTTCTCTTTGAAATTTTATACATCTTTGTGTTTTTTTTATTTTTTTTTTTTTGGTCTTTCAAATGTTTTGATTTGATCTGCAGTGAAGACAAACTATACTTGTCTAAATAGCTATCTGTAGAAATTAACTTCTATATATTTAATTATTTAGTACCACTATGGTACAAGTATATTGTTACCCCCAGAGGATTTTCCCAAGCCCATTAGACAAATACGTAGGTGTTAGACCCAAAACCCGATATTGTTCTGATATTTTTATATGCAAACATTTGAAATTGAATCAAAAATAAGGTGCATCTTCCTCGTGCAAGACTCTGTGTTTAGCTGATTTTGATCTTCTGTTTAAATGTGCTGTTCCCTTACAATTTTAAACATCCAAACGCTGAAAAGGATAGCCAGCTAACACTCACAAGGAAAGCAAGCTATCACTAGCTTCCATTTCGTTTTATTGTTTAAATTTTTGTCTTGTGTCATGATTAGCGATTTTCCTGTATTAAAATGAAGCTTCCCTTCCAAACTTGATTATTTTCTCCAAGGAGAGCTACCAAATCAATCGTTTGAGTCCAATTCGAGTCAAATATAACGGAAATTCATGGGATTACACGCACATTCAATGGATAATATACAAATATGGTAAACAGATAATTGAGGTTGCTCCGTGTTTGCCTCCGAACTTTCGATGTACAATGGAAACATCCCTGAACTTTTTAGAACAGATTTAACCAAAGTCTAAAGTGAGCAAAAGAAAGAGATCTTGACAGGGCTTCATTTTCACATTTCTTGATTTTAAATACAGAAAAAGCAAGCACCACTCAAAGAACATCCGAATTTTCAAACTGATGCCGATACTTTTTCCAGAAATCAGCTTTACATGCTCATCATATAAATATAAATGACCTACCTCTAATTTTTCATTGATGCATCTCATTCATAACCATATAATAGCTATCTTACTTGTTTTATACTAAAAGTATCGATTTTGTCTTATATATGATCATGTTAAATGTTAAACACACAAAGTCCGTTATGTTTATCGGAATAAAATAGAACTTACAGCGAACTCATCTCAGACGTGTATGTATTGTTTTATTCTGACCATTAAATTAGCAAACGGAAGGTGGGAGAAAAGCTAAAATCAGGATATTGTTTACGTCTGTATGAAAGGTTTTAGCGTTTGTTTACAGAGCCATGCTGGTACTCGTACTTAAATTCTATCATCTTTCTAAACATAGAACTAAATTATAACTTCATAGAGAGAGAGATGTTCATTATGTTTGGACGAATGTGCTATGTGTTATTAGTATGGCCATTGCTTTTATCACGAATGAATTTACAAAGAAAATAATGAAAAACAAATACAATGGCTTAAACTTTCAATGCTCAGAAATCCAATTAAAGCTTGTCTGGTACAAGATAGCGAAGTCATACTCCCTATATCCAATATGTGAACAGAAAAAAAAAACTGAAATTATATTGCGAGTATATTAATTGTTGTCTTAATGACGCATTTAGTGTGTGTTGAGTTTCTGTAAGGGAAATTTGAAATTAAAATGCAAAATTTTTTATTCTGTCAAGGTATCTACGATAGAAAATAAAAATACAGATTTGCCATCATTCGGTTTCTCTTGTTGCTAGACCTTTCTGAGTTATAAGAAAAGAATGTCATACTCGTTTGTCGAATAATTTAAAAGTACATGTAGTTCAAACATAATAACAAATGCAAAATACACAATAACAAATGCAAGGCAAAAGACGAGAGAATGATCTTATGAAACTCAAAAATTGATTCAATTGTGTATACAACAGGACATATGAATTTTATAATTTGCTAGCATTTTTGATAACTGCCTTCATTACTGTCACGTTATTGGATTCCAAAGAACACGCAATTACAAACCAAAATGTATTTCTTTTCGATCGCGAAGGCAGGTATATTAAAACTGTCAAAATGAGTTCTTCATTTTACAAATACCTCCTACGCATAACACTTTGCAAATCCGATTTACAATGAGAGACTTAAATCAGGGATCTGTATAGTTCCTTGTTATAATCCAGTGGGATTTCTATAATTCCTATACAGGACCACTGGACATCCGATATTTACGAAATGACTGTCGTACAGTTGATGTTGAGATATACATGTATATGTTACGCAATGAGGGTAATAATAAAATGTCAAGTGCAGAAACCCAAAGGACAAAAATGACAAGGCTATTGCAAAACCAAAGGAAAATTGTCAATCAGAATGGCCCTGACTTGGTACAGACATTTAAAAAGAAATGATGGTTTAAAGGGATTTCATGGCGCATCAAACATCCAATTAGCAGTAGCAACTGAATAACAATAGCTATTGAAACGTCGTAGACCGTAAAAAGAAATGTACACCCAAGTACTAAATTAGACCAAACAATAAATTAAGGTCATTCACAAAACTTCAAACGGTATATGATATGGCTCCGATCACAGATCAGAGGTTAAAAAATACTTTATTTTAGCAATGTATGTATATATATCATATATACGGTTTTTGAGGGAATTATGGTGTATGTGGTCACCTTGAAAAACAAAGTGTAACAATGAAATTCTTAGTATGGATCTTAAAACTGGGCAATAAGGAAATATTTTTTGTTCTTTTGCCACAATCATATTTATTCTACGAAAAATTATTTCCCAGTTCCACATCTATTACAGCTTATCTTGTTTAATTGTAGAAATAATATAAAAATATGGATGCCGGCTTGGACAATAGGCATCAAGAATTTGCTAAGAAAGAGAAGAAGAGAATGAAATGCAATCAGAAGGGATCAAATGAATGAATACGTTGATTCTTTTTATCATCGGTGCTTTGCCTTGAAACTTTTACTTTTCTCAAAACGAAAAGCATATCAATGTCACGATTTGAGGCAGATATCAACTCAATTTGTTATAGGTGACATGCCTTTTAAGATCATAATATATATCATTAAAATATGTGAGGAAATTGGGTTTTGAGAGGTCAGTACTCGTTATTCAAAATTTTTAAACAAATAAGAGAGAAAGAATTATTGCAGATTATGTTTCAATCAATTTTTTGTCACACCCCTATTGTTTTTGTCAAACCGCAAAAATAAAGAAAAAAAGAAGAAGAGGAAATAAATTGGTCGTATTGATGTATGATTCTGAGTTGACACTTCTCTTTTTTTTGTCAATAACTTAAGTTCCAATTAATAAAATGTTAACACAATGTTCGTCGGCATAAAAGAAATTCTAAATTGGTTTTGGTCATTGTGACCCAGCCTGTTTTAAAAATATGATAAAAAATTGCCTAATATGTTGTTTTTATATATTTAGCTGCAAATATTTGTTATATATCTGATTTCTATGGGGATTAAAAAAATCGCAAATCTCTTAAAATTACCTATATTCTTTTTATTTTTGATTACAAAAGATAACACAGGAAACGCCTACAATGGCCGAAAATTACAATCACGTGCCACTATCCACCAGGAACTGTACAAGAAAAACAAAAAACAAAATACAAACGTAGACTACGATAGGAAGTCAGGATAGCCAGACTTGGTACCGGCACTAGCAAGAGCTAGCGGTAGGGTTAAACTGGTATGGATACCCAAACCTTTCTCTTTCTGTATAATGCTCCCCCATGGTGAAGTAAACACACAAATAAAACCCAAAACAGGTAGACTACTGGCTCCAAGACCACAATCTTGAAAAGGAATTAATAAGACAAAACTTAATTTAGAAAGATATTTTTTTTTTTAACTGGATTTCAGTTGGATGTTTTTCTTCGGATTTCTCTTGATGTATCCCTTCAATAGTATGCTACCAGATTTCGCATTGTTCGTACCTTTTCCAAACCATAAGAGGTAAAAAGGATTTAGATCACCCCCTTAAAATATTATTCGAGGGGTTTGTTTCTTTCCACCATTCCTATTGACACTTGTAAGCTTTCAGTAATATGCTAGCAAATACTATATGGGGCTAGACAGGGCCAAAATTGTAAGTGTGCAAATTACTTAAAAACTCTTTTTTTTATATCTTTTTTCCAATCAGGTTGTGCTGGAATATATTTTCTTTGCATTCCTCTAGTCATGAGCCTTCATTTTTATTAAGTCTCCCAGACGAAGTTTGGGGAGACTTATTGTTTTTGACGTGCTTATTATTATAATTTTTCATTCTTCTTCTTCTTCCGTTTTCCACCAAAAGTTTGGCCAACCCGTTTATCGGACACCAGTGATCCAAACTTTCTGAAATTACATGGGATGATAGACACTTATGCCAAGATAGTCTTTCTGGTCTTGGAATTTTCAAAATGGCCGCCGTTGCCATGGAAACAGTAAAAAAGGCGGGAAAATGAAAGTGCTCAGAATTGGACGAAATTTTACAGTAAGGTTACCTGACATGTGTATAATTGGAATCCGCTGTCCAAGACTTCAAAATGATGAGCGTCGCCATGAAAACAATGAAAAAGGTGGGAAAATCAAAGTGCTCAGAATTGGTTGAAATTCTACAGGAAGGATGTCAAGCAAGTATAGAAACAGTTGCGGTCTCCAAGACTTAGAAATGGCGACCGGAAACGGACAAAAAGGTTGAAAAATCAGAAGCACTCAGGATTGGATGAAATTTTACAGAAAGCGTAATTGGTATATGCCGATATCCCTAAAGCATTTTATTTCTGATATCGGAGTTCGTTTGGAAGACTTCTTGTGTTTGCATCCAAACAAAATTAATAAAAGTTTTCTATATGATTATAATAAATTTACTGACCTATGTCCATAGTCTCTTTCTGGCAATACTTGTCTATAAATTACTACAGTCGAATAATCCTGCTCTTGCAGTGTTTATTTTATCATGTGCTTATCAATTTGATCCCAGAATTATTTATACTGTGTGTTACTAGGGTGGTCGCTTTAATGTCTGCGTTATAGTACTGAACTTTCGGATTAAATGTTTCCCCAAAACATTCTCTTTTATAACACAAAACAAATCTAAACGCTTAGCCTGTTGGGTACATATATTAATGATCATGGGTGAACGATGGTTAATCCTATCCCTGTTTTATGAGTTTCTTGTGTAATGCACATTAACTATTTTCTTTGGGAACTCTACAACATTTTTTACTTCCAAAGTTAAAAACTTAAAGTTACCAGTGAGATAGTTTTTGTGTCGCCTACACCTAGTACATGATCGATACAAAAGGATCATTATCCGTCGTCTTGCGTCCGTCTATCTCTCCGTCCGTTCATCCGTCTATCTATCTTTCCGTTTGTATTGCTAAAAATATTTAGACATTATCATCGTCTCCTCCTAAACCGCTTGGTACTTTTCAACCAAACTTACAGGAATGCTTCAGTATATATTGAAGATGTGCACCATGCATTTTGTTTTTCTTTAATTTTGGTTTCCAGGTTTTACACTGTTTTGGACATTGTCATTTTAGCTTATTGGAGTCTTGAGGGTACGTCTACATTAACCACAAGTCCTCCTCAACAGCTTTGTATTTTTCAACCAAACTTGCAGGAATGCTTCAGTATATGTTGAAGATGGGCACCATGCATTTGTTTTCCTTAATTTAGTTTTTTTTTTATTTTATGTCGTTTTTTTACTTTGTCATTTTAGCTTATTGGAGTCTTGAGGGTACGTCTCCATTATCCGCAACTTTTGTATTTTTTCAACCAAACTTGCAGGAATGCTTCAGCATATGTTGAAAATGTGCACCATGCAATTTGTTTTTTCTTTATTTTTTTTTTATTTTTTTTTTTTTTAGATTTTACGCTGTTTTTGGACTTTGTCATTTTAGATTATTCGATTCTTGAGGGTACGTCTCCATTATCCGCAACTCCTCCTAAAAGGCTTTATATTTTTCAGCATAAGTTGCAGGAATGCTTGAATATACATTTTAGACGCACACCATGTATTCTCTTTTACTCTACTTTTGATTTTTTTTTCAGATTTCACGCTATTTTTGGACTTTGTCATTTTAGCGTATAGGAGTATAAAGGATATGTCTAAATTTATAGAAGGAGTTTTGTGGATATCATCCACAACTCCTCCTCACAGCTTTATATTGTTCGACCAAACTTGCAGGGATGTTTAAGAGTATATTGCAGATGTGTATCACGCATTTTGTTTTTCTTTCTTTTCATTTGATTCCAGAATTCCGTTTTATCATTGAACTTGCACTTTAGGTTATCGAGTTTCCACAACTCCGGTACAGCTCTGTATATTCTAACAAGCTTAGAGGAATGCATGCTTCAGTATATAATGAAGATGTGCAACATGAACTTTGTAATTCTATGTAAAACACAGGAATTCTTAGATATATATATAGTGCAGGCGACGCATGTGTTCCGTGGAACACACATTCATTTTTGGTATTACATGCCAACCACCCTTTTCTTCTTTTTTATTTATTTTTTGGTAGGGGTAGAATTACTTATTTGCAAAGGGCATTACTCTCGGTCAATTTTGACCTCTAAAGTTGTTGTTAACAGCTGAATACCAAATGTATCAAAATATATCTGTCCGATTTATGTGACGGGTATAAAATGATCGTAAACCCATTCAAAGTTTCAAGGGATGTAATTCCCAATAGTCAAAAGAAATCGAAATCAAAATCGGTCTAAGATAAAAAAAAAAAAACAAAAAAACTTGCATACTTATCTTGGGGGACAGTATGCAATGAACTTACAAATCTATCTAATTCATTTTTTTATGATTATTAATATACATTAACTTATGATAGGTGATATGTTTATACAAATGTATCAAATCATTTGAAAGGGACCTAGAATTTAAGGTATAATTTTAACTTTGAGTCTGAAATTCATCTCAGTCATAGGTTGTACTTGCCAAGTTTCATATCTGTATCACCAACCGAAAAAGAATGTGTAGGCAAATGGCTTACACATGGCCGTGAGCATCAAATAACACCTGGTGCGATAGATAAACATTAATGTGCTTCACACTTTGGCACATTTTGTGGAGCAGCAATGAGGGGACATTTCATTTTAAAACCTATTTGTTAATTCATTTTTTATTTTATCTATATTTTAAATTTTAACATTACTTCATAATTGACTATCGTTGTTCTTCATGAACGACAGGTACACAAATATTATTACTCTGTCTATTTGATTAAATTGCACTGAAATGTGGAATTTTCACTAAAGCTAATGGGCTTGAAATAAATATCGCTATTCATACTCAAGTTACACAACGTCGAAAAAAAGATTTACCTTTATGTCGATTAGAAATGTATCCCGGTATGAGGTCTTACTACTATTATTTGCGACGCTAATTCATTACCATCGCAGAACAACTTTGTTAGGGACCGACCATTTAACCTGAAAAGGGGGGGGGGAGGCTGTGGTTTTTTTTTTTCGAAAAAAATATTCTGATCTTGATTTTATGTGAAAAAAAAATATTTTGGCTGCAAAAGTGATGAAAAAAAATATTCTGAACAGGGCTTTCTACGGAAGCATATTCGTGCCACATTTTTTGCAAAAATATTTTTTATTGCGTTTAAACGCAATAACTTTTGCGTTTTAACGCAAAACATTGCGAATAAACGCAATAATT
>MJUU01038788.1:31345-72693 GCA_002080025.1 Modiolus philippinarum | reverse complement strand
TAAATTATATATCAATGTATGAAAATTAGGATAAGGAATCCATTAATTTGACATATTAAAACTGTTGCTATGGCTTCAAATCACACGGTCTCCTAAACATCTGTCCCGTTTCTCTGATCCATTTGTTGGCAACTGTAAAAACATGGTAATGTTTAAAGCAATAATATTTGTACGACTTAAATTCAATAACATAATTTGTATTAAATCTAAGTCTAATAGATGAATGGTAAAAAAATTGACTATGGAACAAGAATTTAACTTCTATACGGAGATGGTGATATCAACAAGAACAAACAGTGCAGCTGATATTGGCAATAAAGCAAGAATAGTATTTATTTTTTGTCAGTTCTGAAGCTTTCAAACCACCAGAGAAAATAAGAAACTATTATCAGTTATCGAACAAATACCAAGTTACTAAGTGATATCTTAGGAGACTTTTTACCCTAGAGAGCCCTCTATACTAGTCTTTGATTTTTAATTATTCCATAAATCCCTCTTTTAGTCTTGGATTTTTAATTATCCCACAAATCCCTCTATTAGTCTCTGATTTTTGTAACATACAAACTTACCCCATTTGGATCCTATAAGGACTGGACAACCTGCATGCAGTGTTCGTGTGTCTTCTTCTCCACTAGGCAGTAAGTTGTACCAAAAGGCAGCTGATCCCTTACGGTAAAATAATAAGCAATTACTGATATCTGCAGTTTTGATACATGTTAAAAAATGGATAACAGGAAACAACTTATTATAATTATAATTACGTGCAACAATTTGCAAGGGAACTACACAAGAAAAACACGAATAAGACAAAAAACACACGTAGACAACAATAGGAACTCGGGACAGCCGGACTTGGTACCGGCACTAGCAAAAGCCAGTGGTTGGGTTAAACCGGTTTATGGGTACCCAAACCTCCCCTTTATCTGTCCCGTTTCCCTATAGTATAAAAACATACGAATAAAACCCAATACAGGTAGACTACTAACTCCATGACCACAATCTTGAAAGGAGAGAACAAGACAATACGTAATTTTGAAAGTTGGGTCAAAGGGTGCTCGCCGCTTAACTGCCGGCTAGCTCAAGGAGCCTAGTCTTCTGGTAGAACACTGTCGCACCACGGAAGAAAAATCAAACTCAAAACTTCCCGAAGGGTTTGGTCAGGAATCATCATAAATTCAGTAGACATCGGCAGTGTCAGTGAGAGGCCAGTATGTGTGCAAAATATTCAGGTCACTAGGTCTCAAAGCTAATTTAACGGATGCAAGCAAAATATCTTGCCGATATCCCCAATTACGTAAAGAATGTAAGTTACGTCCCAGCTTTTTCTTGATTTTTAATCAATTTTTGGCATTTTTAACAACATTTCCATTTAGATATAACATATTCATATCTATTACAAAACTTCTTAAATATATTCAACAACTTATGAAATCTGTAACCTTGTTGTAAAAGTTTGGCTGTGATAGTACAGTCACGTTCATTGAAATCATCAAGAGTAGAACAAACTCGTGCGAATCGTACCAGTTGAGAAATATACACCCCGTAGGATGGAGCAAGGGGAATGTCGCCGTCAAGAAAAAGGAAATTAGTAATAGTGGAATCAAAATCATCCCTTTTATCATATATTTTGGTTTTGATTTTACCAGAGTCAATAATGATAGTCAGATCCAGAGAAGGGCAAAATTTGGAATCATTGTTAGCTTTATTTAATTTAAGTTGTTGTGGATAAATAATGTCTACATAATCTAAAACCTGGGGATTATCAATAGTAAGGATATCGTCAATATATGTTATCATTGAAAATAGAAATAAGTTTATCACTGTCAGGTATGGTTCCTTTTTGAAGTTTTTTTTCATGAAATTTCGTTAGTAACAGAAAAGAAAAAGATCTGCAATGAGAGGTGCACAATTTGTACCCATGGGAATACCTATGACCTGTTGATAAATAGTGTTGCCAAAACGAACAAAAATATTGTCCAGCAAAAGATTGAGTGCATTAATGATATCATCACATGTCCAGGAACAATGATTATTATAGGTTATATTAGAGAAGAATCCTTGCTTTTTATTAGAGCAAATGAACTGCAGACCAGAAAACTTAAAAGACCATTTAATAAGTTTTCTCAACTTGGATTTAATCAAATTATGTGGAAGGGTAGTATAAAGTGTAGAAAAAACATAACTGTCGATAGATAAGACTGGTCTTTGAATAGATTGTAGTTTATCTATAACTTCAATAGAATTTTTTACACTCCAAAAGTAATTTACACCAGAGTTTTGATACGTTTTTTCACAGTATTTAATAATCAACCCCTTTATACAAGTAAGTGAACTAGTTAAATGGATGGATAAATTGGTAGTAGAACACTTACTAGATGCTGAAATAAAACGATGTTTGAAGGGATTTTTGTGAAGCTTCGGAACTCAGTACATGGTAGGTAAGATGTTATCTTTTGGTGGAATTTTAAGCATTTCTGTATCCTTATAATGTTGTTTAGTTAACGTTTTTTCGTCCCAATTGGTACGTTTGAAAGTGTCCGACTTGTCCAGTTCATTTTGTTGGACATCGATGTAGTATTTCTTTCAGACAATAGCAACGTTGTTAGAAGCCTTGTCAACAGGTACAAACACACATTCTTTAACAAGATCCTTCAGTTTTGACTTCATTCTTTTTACAGACAGCTTAGGAGGTGACTCAACATAATTATCTTTATAAAAAAATATTCTGCTGGTGACCTTGGTAATAATTTTATCTTTAAACAAATTTAGAGCATGCTTGTCTGCAGTTTCTCGTTTGCACCATTTTTTTTTTACAATAATTGGTTACAGCGTCTTTAATTATATCAAAACATGCTTGCCAGTTTATTTTTGAAGGCGGGCGATATTTAGGCCCTTTTCTAAAGAATTGTCTGACTTCCTTATCTACAATAATGTTAAGATTCCCCGTTAATAAATGTCCACTAGGGTCATAGTAATATGGTGACGTGGAACAGTCTCAGCTGCTGCAAACATGTCAACATTATTAAAAAATCCAATTTTGGTGAACTCCAAAATACTATTTTATCTTTTGGAATTCACCTTTTTGCCAAATACCTTGAATTCCTTTCATAAGAACTTCCATCTATCACAAAGAAATTTAAAATGCGTTGCGAAATAATGTCAATAGAAAATAATGAAAGGATATGGAGTGAATGTACATGTGACAAAAACACACACAATACATAGAAAACTCCAGTTTATCAAGGACAAGGCATTTATTCCTGTCTACATTTTGATGTCGTCTGAGGGTCTTCAACCAGAGGTGAACAATAATCACCCCCTCAAGCGAGATCAAAAGGCCCCAGCGTGCACTTAAGCGGTATTCTTGAAAAAAAATGTATCAAGGTCACTCCCTTGCTCCCTACATAATGTCCAACAGTGCAATGAAAATTATCGTGACTTAATTTATAGGGGCTTTGGTTCAAAGATATATGTTGTTTATTTAATGTAGATCGACACTAATTCACTGTGCATTCGATTGACGCATTTGCGAAACTAGAGTCGGATGCGGAATTAAGGGGGTTCGCTACTCCATTAGAACATAAATAGGATTTCAAATAAACATAATTTTTTGTTAGAAAATTAAAAAATAAGTAATTTACGTGCAATTAATTAATAGGTTGATGACCTCGTTTTTGAGATTTAAGTGATTGAAAATTTGGCGGGAAACTGAACTCCGTAACATTAACAAGGTTGACCATGAATGAATGTGACAGAATAAATAGAATTCATAATTTTTTACAGGATGCTCACAAAGATGTATAAAATGAAATTATGGAAAGAAATGAGGGGGTCAGTGGGCAAAAAATTATAATGCTTTTAAATGGATAAAACCCGAGGATTCCGAAAATCTGACAGAAATCCCAAAACATGAGGAGCGAACCTCCTTAACTTGATTTTCAAGACGGAATATTCCTTTATTGGCCTTTTAATCTGACGTCATAATTGATTGGTATGCACTTTCCTGTGAATTAGCCCCTTCCCGTAAATATTGTCTATTTCATATACTATGTAAAATATCTCTCTTAAACAAACGGTGACATATTGATTTTTTAGCTAATCATATAGCTGAAGTGTATATCTCAGAAATATTAAAAAAAATCTATCTGGTAATTATTTCATATGAAATCTAAATAATAAGCAAGTTCTCACAGTTTCCTTTATATTCTTTGTAAATATTAATGAAAAATACTAAATTTGACCTGATTTTCAAAGCCTGATACCAGGAAAGATGACCGGTGACATAACTAATTAACAAAATACCGAAGTTGCTGTAAATTTTGATTCTGCGTATGCGCCCTTCGACAACTTATGTCTCTTCAGTTCAGACAAAATGAAACTATTCTGAAGTCTATATCCCGAAATACGAGTTAAAACTGATAGAGAACAAATACCCACAGATCATATCATTCTTATTCTATTTTTGGAACATATGAGTTAAGACTGAAAATAAAAAAAAAAATTCTGCTTGATATCTTTATTATGCTCGAAGTACCTTAAATACCTTAAATTATAAACATCTGACTTACTTTGACCAGACAAATGTTGAAAATATAATTTTTTAAATTTTCAAATGAAGAAAAATATTAAGGGATACATATTATTATTGGGGTAATAACAAAATGGCTGAACAGAGGTGTCAACAGCCGAATTCCTTGCGACACAAAGACAAATCAGATGTAAACCGCCGCGATGGTAATTACAGGTACCCCGAAGAAATATAAAAAATGAATAATAGCATCATCCGTGTAATTCAAATTTACCTTTGTCACGGGAATCCTGGCGTTTACCTCTGGGAAAACTGTTGCTCCTCCTATTTCTACATCATTTAGCTAAGACCAAAAAAAATGATATAAGTTGTAAAAGATAAATAATAAATGAAAACAAAACTTTAGGACATATACCGAATAACAATTCTGACGACATGATTTTAACACAGTCTTTTTTCACTATTTGTTAGGTAACTGTGGCATACATTAAAAAAAATCTACTTGTCTTATCGTGCAATGATTGCCATAGTTTTGCGTCCAAGGACATGTATTGTAGAGCAAACCTTTTCTGCATAAGTGTAATTTTTTTTGCTCCACGTTATCGATAGACAGGACATTTTTTTCTTTCTTAAAGAACCACTTTGTTGTCAATACAGCATAACCTGATATAACAATGTTTAAGAAAAAATAACTAAACAAAAGGCTCTCAAGAGCCTGTATCGCTCACCTGGGTCATGGCTGACACAATAAGTCAAAATTATCACAACGTTTAAGGTTCTCATTTTCAAATTTGTTTGACTGTTTAAGGGTATTATTTTGAAGTTTGCTGATGTTATATGATCCCAAATTAAACTATGTTCCCCATAGGCAGCTATTTTTGATGGGGCGTAGACCAACTGTCACTTTTCTTGAAGAAGACCATGTTAGGATCATTGTGCCTCACCTTGGTTCCAATTGGCATAGTATTTTCAGAGGAGATCTTTAAATGATTTCCCATGGGGTCCAAGGTTAAACAATGTTCCCTGCTGACTGCCATCTTGGATGCTATGCGGACATGCCAGACACATTTTATGAAGGGGACCAAGTAAGGACCATTGTGACTAAGTATGATTCCAATTGGCCATGTACTTTCAGAGGAGAAGATCTTTGAATATGTTTCCCTATAGTGTCCAATGTTAAAAACATGTTCCCTCCTGGCGGCCATCTAGGATATGATGTGGACATGCTGAACACATTTTTAAAAGGGGCCACGTAAGGACCATTGTGACTTAGTTTGTTTCCAATTGGCCCAGTATTTTCAGAGAAGATTTTTGCAATATTGTCCAATTTTGGATAAAGTTCCCTGCTGGCGGCCATCTTGGATGACGTAAAGACTTTCCTGACAAAATTTTTAAATGGGACCACCGAAGGACTATTGTGACCAAGTTTGGTTCCAATTGGCGCAGTGGTTTCAGAGAAGATCTTTGAATGCTTTCCCATAGGGTCCAATGTTAAACCATGTTCCCTGCTGGCGGCCATCTTGGATATGATACGGACTTGCCAGACATTTTTTTTAAAAGGGCCACCTAAGGACCATTGTGCATAAGTTTGATTCCAATTGACCCAAGCTGTTTCAGAGAAGAAAAGATGTTTGAATGAAAAGTTTACAATGGACGGACCACTGACACAGTGATAGCAAGATCACCATGGCATAGCCATGCAGTTCAGTTATAAAGTTATACAAGCATTGAAGTTAAGATGCTACTTCAATATCTATCTGGGAGAGATATTTTCATGGTGGGCAAATGCAATTTACCACATAACACAATATACAATTATATACAATTATTATTAATTTGTGAAATAAGTATAGTTTATGAAAGTATTTTTGCAAAAAAATGTAAAAGTACAAAAACACTTTTTTGCTCTTGATTATGTAACAAATAATTATTTTTAATAAAGTGATAGCAGGGAATTTCTCTTAAACTTAAAAGAGAAAAGTAAACCAAAGAAGATTTGAACACAGAATTTAAATGGAAATAACTCATAACCATATGGCATTGAAAAAATTTTTTTGGTGAAAAAGAGCATATGGAGAAATTATGATCATTTTACGTGTATATTCATTTTATTTAAATTAGAAAAAGAATCACGTGACTTATTTGCATTCTCACCAACGCCAACTTCGTCAAACAGCTTTTATTGCTAAAACACGGATATTTGGTCTTACCCGTTACAGTATACCGTTTTAAAATCACTTTGACACTTCCTCATGACGTTTTCAAGGTCAAAACAAAACGTAAATCGAGAATTTTTAGAGAAAACGTGATTTCATAAATTGATACATCTTCAAACTGGGGCATATTTATCTTCCGTGGGAACTTCGGGTTTACAAAGTACATACATTGTAACTAAGGTTTGTAGCAGTATTTTCTTTGGCACTCAAAGTTTTGTTGTCTTACCATGTATCTTGTTTTTGTAATGACTTTGCACTTAAACTTTGACAATGAAACTAGGGAAGTTCACGTTTTCAGCCATTTTGTCAAAATATTTATGATGGGAGGTTAAAGAGCTCCCGCTTCGGATTTTCATATGGCTTGGGAACTTTGAAATTATCTTCTAAGTCAATCTGACAGGATTCGTTTGACTGCATATCTAAATTTTTGTAATTATGTTGAAAACTAAGGAGTATCTCCCTCATGCATAGCTCTGTCCTTAGCTAATTTTTGCTTTACATTTAGATCATATTGGTTATTTGTTCTCTATCAGTTTTTAAATATCTTTGAGTATATGGTCTTCCAAACGTTTAGATTTTATCTGCACTGAAGAGACATAAGTTGTCGAAATGCGCATATGCAGGAAGTAAATTCACAGTAACCTCAGTATTTAGTTATTATGTCCTATCAGAGTTTAACCTTGTATTTGATCTGCAACTCAGTTTTTAGCCAGAATAGCTATTTTTCACAATTTTGCCTATCAAATAAAATGGAATTCCGGCAACCGTATTTGACTCTGCAATAAAATATGCAAATGAGCAAAAATGCACAAGATTTCTCCATATGGTCAATAACTACAACACAGGCAGTTGGATTTTCTTCAAATTTCAGAGTATGTAGATCTTGATATGCTGAACATTTTTGCAATTTACACTTCACCTCTATCTGTTACAGTTTTTGAAATAAAAAATGCATAAATTTTGAAAATTTTGCGGAAAAAGGGCTGTAACTCTGAGACGGGTTTTCCGATTTTCTTCAAAATTGCAGGGCACATAGATCTCTTCATTCTGAACAATTTAACCCATGTCAGATTTTTGATATCTGCAACGATTTTTGAGTTATTTGCCAAAAACAGCAATTTACCCCTATGTTCTAATTTTAGTAACAGCAGCCATGTTGTTTGGTCCTCGGACTAACCGAACACATGTTTTAAACTACATACCCTGGTGATGACCTAGGCCAAGTTTGGATTAAATTGGCCCAGTGGTTTAAGAGGAGAAGATTTTTGAAAAAAGTTTACGACGGACGGAAGGACGACGGACGCCAAGTGATGGCAAAAGCTCACCCTGGCATAGCCATGTGAGCTAAAAAGCTGCAAAAAACCACAGGGACTTTCTCCCGGCCTAGAAAAAAATGTTTACTATCAAATATGAATCTCGGAGAAATAACACAAGGGAAATCTTATGCCTGATACCCTACCCCGCTCGCTTCGTTTTCAAGTTTCTCAATAAAATAATCCAAACCTCATAATTCTGCCTTTTACATTCTCTTCCTGAATGATTTTCTAAACAAAAATATCGTGCAGAACATATATAATAGTAAATTCCATACATAATAAATGGTATTTTTTCGAAAAAAACCTATTCTCCAATTATTAGTGTGTTAACCCAGTTGGTTAAAAATACGTATTATTTTTAATCCACATGTTGGTTAAATTTCCGCGTGATGCTTCCCGCAACGTTTCATGTCATTCATAAAGTCTATTGTGACGTCATCATTACTAGGCTTTAAGATAGCGCGACAAACGTTGACAAACGTGCTGAACCATTGAATATGCACCTGAAAGACAGTAAAAGTCATTGGAGAAACAATATATCCTTCCGTTTGCTCGTTGATTACGATATTTCTCCATTCTCGATAGTTAAATTTCTGATTTTTACATGCTCGCTAAAGCTCGCATGTTTAACCATCTCGAACTGGAGAAATATCGTAATCCACTTTATCCGGAAGGATATACTATATTTCTACAACGTTTACAATTTTTGTTCTAAGGAAAATTTTATTTTTATGTTTCGACCGGAATGTATACTGTGTTAGATAAACAATTCAACATCTTGACTGTATGGAGTTTGTCGACATCAGACGCATATTAAACTCTTCGGTTCTCTTGAGATCTTTTTACAAGCGTCGCTAGAGACAACATCATTCTGATTTTAAGGTTTGAATCAATCAGACTTAAATTATTTATACTTAACAGTTTGACATATTATTATTATATGCTTTTAAGAGTTTAATGGCGCACCTGCCCTTTCATTGTTGGTAGTGTGTGGTAGTAACTCAACAATAACTGCCATTGAAAGGTCATAGACAATGAAAAGAAAATTCCATCCTAGTGCTAAGTTAAAGTGCTAAGTTAGTGAATCAAAGACACCTTTTTTTAGAAATTAGATTCTCCACGTGAGAGATATAAGCTCTCTTTATATTCAAACTGTGGTGTACTTGTTCTAGAGAGAATGTCTCTTGTGGATGCACTATGATCATAATTTCAAATTTTGGCATTTTAATATTTTTAAGGATGTTCGCTGGTCAATTTTAGAATAACAAGGATTTCAATTAAATGTGATTTTTTGTTAGAAAATTTAAAAAGAAATAATTTAAACCAAAAAAATTGATAGGTTACTGACGTACTTTTTGAGATGCGAGTGTTTCGAAAAATGGCGGGAAACTGAACTCCTCTGCATTATTCATAGGTTTAACACGAGCAATGTTTATCCAACAGTCAATATGACAAAATAACACCAATTGAATAAAATGTCAGAATTATCCAGAAGATGTATACAATGAAATTAAAGATAAAAATTGGGAGGTCACCAGGCAAAATATTATTAAGCTTTTAAACGGATAACTCCAGAGAAGTCCGAAAATCTTCAAGAAATACACAAACATGACCAGCGAACATCCTTAATTTCTAATATTATATAATGCCAGGTTTTCTTGCAATTCACTCTATGAGTGTCCTGTGGTTGTCTTCTATGAGTCTTTTTGTCTGGCAACGATTGATAGTGGTTGTGAGAACACTTTGCCAGATAATTCTATGTTAGTTGACGATCCCTCATACGTAAGTAAAAAACAACAAGGATATAGCGGTGTTTCACATTTAACAATGAGTTCCGCTCAGAGATGTTCTACGGACTGCCTTGAACTTAATATGAGGCATGAACAAAGCTAAGTGTAGAGGGCATCAATGGTGACTTCAAATTGAAGAACAACAATAAAGGCGTTGTTCCATTGTTTGGTTCCACCATGCATATATAGAGACTGTTTCATGTGCATTTACTCCATATCCTTTCATTGTTAACCTATGAAATGCATACACAATTTTTGTCGGTGTTCCTATGCTCCAATACTTTCTACCTACATAAAACATCCAGGTTGCTACTCTGTCTCCCGATCCTTGTGTTTCTTGGGCTTCATCCATGTTCCCAGGTCCCCATAAAGGAGAATTCTGTTGAATGTAAATACTGATTTAATTAATGTAGAAACAGGAAACACTTACAATGGCCGAAAATTGCAATAACATGCCTCAATCTACCAGGGAAGTGCACAAGAAAAAGAATAAGATGACAACAAACAAACAAAGACAACGTTATGAACTCGGCAAAGTCAGACTTGGTACCGGTACTAGCAAGTGCTAGCTGTAGGGTTAAACCGGTCTATGGATACCCATACCTCCCCTTTCTCTATTCCTTTCCCTAGAGTATAATAAATATACAAATAAAACCCACTACAGGTGACTACTAACGCCATAACCACAAGAATTAGACAAAACTTAATTCAAAAATATGGATGAAGAGTGCCCGCCAAACTGCTGGCTATATCACACATGAAGGTGAAGAATTTTTGTGCTGATAAATGAAATGCATTGTCGAAATCGTCAAATCCATACACTGAATTTACTACTTTTTTTAATGAGTCAATAATGTCGCCCGTAGAGAGAATAGTAAAGTAAAATCGACAAAATCTACAGTGCTACTAAATTTAAAAAAAAAAAAAAAAACTAGGGGTGTTTTTATTCATTAATAGAATCATTTGGTACTGTGGTAAAACAATGATCTGAATAATACGCCGAGGATCAACTTAACATGATTTGAATATTTCCATTAGTGGATCATGGAACTCCAAGGTGTGACCAACAGGGGTCATTATAGTATCTTCTACTTATTTAGACCCTACTATGAGTAACATTTATTTTGATAATTGATCTTCCAGATGTTTAATTTTTATCTTCACTTAGGATACATAATGCGTCGAAATTATCATATGCAGAATTGTAATTTGCAGCAATTTGGGTATTTTGTAACTTTCCATACACCCAAGCAGCTTTGAATATTTTATTTTATTTCTGTCTCCCATTTTATCTTTGAAAACACCAAAGGAACAAAGCATAAGACTACATAAATCAAAGTCCAGAGACAGGGCAAAAATCAAGAACACCAGAAGACGGAAGACCAAAGACACCACATGCCAACAAAACACACAGACACTACATGTACAACACAATAAACTAAAACACTATGCCCTGTGTTTGTCTATATGTTGTAATCGTCCACTAGCTAAAGACACTAGTGCTATTGTCGGCAAAGGATGACAGTGATTGTAAGAGTATTTTGCCAGTTTAATTGATAATCAGCAAAGAATTCCGCTTAAAACGGTGCTAGGGGCCGTCTTGAACTTACTATGAGGTATGAGCAAAGCTCATTGTTGAAATCCTCATGGTGACTTCAAGATGAAGAACAACAATAAAAGCGTTGTTCCTTTGCTTGTTTTTTACCATGTATTTGTAGAGACTTTGTCTCATGTGCATTTACTCCATATCCTTTTATTCACCACTAACAGTGTGAACTCTAAAAAAAAAAAAAACAAAACCNAACCCCCCCCCCCCAAAAAAAAAAAACAAAAAACAACCCCCCCCCCAAAAAAACAGAGTGACATCAGGTACTCCTGAAGGGGTAAGCATGTCCTGCTCTGTATACAGCACCCGTCACATTGTCAGTGGGGCAATCCAGGGTAAAGTCAAATCAGGTAATGTCCAATCCGGGAATACGTGAATCTAGCTGAAAATGTCAGTTTTCATTTGTGACACTGACATTTCATATCTATGATGTCTTGAGAACGGCCATATAATTTCTGAAGGGACGAAAGTAACAACGGCTGAACATATCCCTGACTCAGCAGGTTTTGTGACAGTGCTTCTGCCCTTTCCACAAAGTCACTGTATGAACTGCACGCTTTACAGTAACGAATTAATTGTGAAATATACATTCCATATGCCGGGGAGGTAGGTACATTGCTGCAGAGAAAGGGAAAGTTTACAAGGGAGGTAGGTACATTGCTGCAGAGAAAGGGAAAGTTTACAACTGTCAAGTCGAAATTAGTATTTCAATGTACCTCAATAGAGTTTTATCTTCAAAGTTTGCTGTATTTAACTGCTGTTCTGTTTCAAATACTTTTAAGTAGATTGCATCAATTCATTCGTCTTTACATGAATAACATTTTTTGGTATCATTTAATAATTTTTCTTACTATTGCATCTGTATGTGGGTGATACATTCCACCAATTCCATAATTAACTACTTGAAATGCTTCTGCATTACTTAACTTTGGAAGGTATTCTGTTTGTAGTCCTGTTAGCAATCCTACTTTGAACGTTGCTTTCTCCACTATTGCACTTTCATAGTCATGAAGCCATGTCCTGAAATTAAGTACTACCATTCGGATGACATATTCAAATTCAGGGATTTTTCAAAGTTTTTGTTTGCTTAATACGTTCACAGAGCTACAACAACAATGAACTGAACATTGAATCAATTAAAACATGAAGAACCTTAGAAAACAGATCTTTTACAAAAGGATATGGAGTAAGTGACTGAGACTATAACACATACGTTAACTCCAACTGCAATACTTTTAATGAGCTGTTTGACCATTTCAGAAATTCATTCCTCATCAGCAGCACTAGAACCCAAACAAAGGAAATCCATAATTAAAAAAAAAATTGTTTAAAATGCATAAAACCAAAACGAAATCCGAATAATCAGTAATAGGACAAAACTACGATGGAAGGAGTTAAACCTTAGGTTTTAGAATTTACATAAATTTAGATAATAGTAATTGAACAAAGTATTCACAGGAGATCTCATGTACAAGTACACCATATCTAAGAAAAATACAGAGACTGAAATATAAGATTCAGACTGTCACCCATTCTATTAAAAATTAAAGATAAGCATCTCGCAAATTGTAAACAAAAATGAATTCGATATTAAAATGTGAACAGAGGATTTTTGTAGTATTTTTGTAGTTTGCACTATAAAGTGTAAATTACAAAAATACTCAAGTTGCATAATAGAAAAAAGAAGGGAAACGGGGAATGTGTCGAAGAGACAACGACCCAAAGGGGAGTTATAACAACTCAAAGCTACCATAAGTTCTTCAATGAACGATGAGAAACCCCACACCCAATGGCAGGTCGGAGTCGGCCCCTGAATAAAGAGTAATCAAGTTCAGCGAAATAAATATCATCCTAGACTCCTATAGACATAAAGTAAACAAACTAGAAAAAAAGACAAGACACACAAAGGCTTAATAAATTTCCTGAATTAGGACAGGCACAAACCTGCTGCGGCGGGGTTAAACTAGTTTTATTGGGCCCAAACCCTCCCCTACAGTCAATGTGATAAATCAAAAAACAATCGTAACAACAGTAAAATTCAGTTGGCAATAGGACTGAGTCAATTGTGAAAAATGAAACTGAAAGAACTAAATATACGGACATAAACATGAAATCACAAGAGACTAATAGCAGTTAACTGACATGCCAGCTCCAGACCCATTACCAACTGACAAACTAAGTTATGTACCCTCAGTATACAGCTTCCACCAAGATCCCTTCCTGTGAGGAGTTTAGCATCATGATATCATGCATATACCGGAATACATAACCCGTGTCCATGCAATACAGATTTTAGAAATTTAGAATGTGTTTAGTTAAAATGCAAAGACCCTATCAAAAAATGAATTTTAATACCAAAGAAGGCCATACGTAATGACTTGACGACAATACCGTAATTATAATCCTTATGAATTAGACGATTTAAAGGTTTTATGCTAGGTTTACACCGCCGATCAGACCAACTCGATCAACTCGACAATGTTGTTTTATCCCGATCAACGTCATAAAATTCATTGATCGAGCAAGCTCACGACGTCCACTCGACCTTTACCCGATTTAACACGATTAACACTCGATCACTCTCGATCTCTTTACGATTCACGTACGACTTATGCTCCACCCACATTTGACCAACCAGACTTTGTCAGATTGAGCCAGATTAAAGCCCGATTTATGTTTGATTAACTAGACCTGGTCGGGAGAAGATCGAGAAATGGTCGAGTGTGCTCGAGTTTGTCCTGTTAGTACGTTTGTATATACGGGGGTAAACTGAAAATTCAGGGAACAGTTCAGCATGATACAAGAGCAGCAAAATTTGTGGCCCATGTGGCTGATGCTTCAAAGAAAAGATGATAACTGTGATAGATCTAGAGTAGCAGAGAAGGTGGGTCTGACACAGAAAGTGTGTAGTTTGGGTTATACAATAGCAAATGCTTCAAAGTCATCATTACAGAGGAATGAATAGAAAAAAGAAGGGAAACAGGGAATGTGTCAAAGAGACAATGATCCAAAGGGGAGCAATGTTCGCTTTAATATACTAGCAGGCCATCCTCAACATGAGTCAGAATGCGACTGTGCGTTTTTTTTCTGTCATTGTCATTGCATGTGGGACTAATCTGATACATAAAATTGAAGACATATTATCACATGATATCGGTGGTAACTAGATTTACAGTATTTTCCATGTATAGCTTTAAACCTGATTTCTGTAGAGAATCCGGTTTTTAGAAAGTGTAAATGGCGAGCGGCTGCCCTTTGGGTACATTTTCCCGGTGCAAATTTCAAAGAATTTTGTTAGTTTCTAGTAAATGTTACAAATATTCAAAATAGCATTTTTCTGATGGGGTTTAGCTTGAATCATATCTTGTGATAAGAGTAAAAACCTGCTCGGAAGAAATAATATAGTAAATTCTTGAATTCATATATTTAGTGAATCTGTTTCTGGGGTGTGTATATTGGGAACATCTTGGTTTCAATTTCAAATTCTGTCAGCATAACTATATTCGAATTTAAGCCCTCTGCACATCATCCTTTAATTATATTAGAAGCATG
Source organism: Modiolus philippinarum (assembly GCA_002080025.1). NCBI lineage: Eukaryota > Metazoa > Mollusca > Bivalvia > Mytilida > Modiolidae > Modiolus > Modiolus philippinarum. The sequence goes on along the minus strand of MJUU01038788.1, from coordinate 57,685 downwards.
CACAGTCTAATACTCTTTTCTACAATCCCGATATAGCAAGATTGAGCTTTTGCCATTATTTTGTGTCCGTTGTCCATGAACTTTGCTTCAAATATATTCTATCCAGAAACCGCCGAGTCATGATAGACCTCGATTGGATCAATGTGAGAAAAAAAGTCATGTCCGTTTCTTATCAAATACAACCGCCAACTAGGAATATACCAGTAGTTTTAAATTGGATCTTATGGGAAACTCATTTAAACGTTACCTCTAAAACTCCTAAGCCAATAAGACCAAGCTTGTTACGATTGCCAAATGATGGTCCCTTTTCAAAATAGTGTCTGTCATATCGTCAGCTAATACAAGATGACTGCCAAAGGGGAACAAAGTTAAACATTGTACCAGAAGGATTTTCACTGGACCAATTGCAGACAAAATTGGTCAAAATAGTCCTTGGATGTTCCAATTTAAAAATAGTATCCATGAAATCCAAGATGGCCCACAACGGGGAAGATAATTAAATATTCGACACACCTTAGATATCCATTCAAATACTTTCTACTCTGAAACTACTTTGCCAATTGGTCAAAATTGAAAACAAGAGTCCTTGGCTGGTCCCCACTTGACATAGTATCCGGCAGATTCTCATCATATCAAAGATGATCACCAGCCAAACTTGATCACAATAGTCATTGGAGTCCTTTGGATTGCTCCTTTAAAACCTGAAGTAAGGCCCTAGTGAGAGACTGAAGCTCTTGAAAGCCTCATGTTCTGCTATTGTGAAAAGATGACATGATGTCGTGTTAAATCGAGTAAAGGTCTTGAGTGGTCGAGTTAAAGTCGGATACAGGTCGGGAAAAAAATCGGGTTATGGTCGGGAAGATCTTGTATAGAAAAAAAGAAAGAATCGTGTTAGTCGAGTAATGACCGAGTACTAATCGAGTTGATCTGGAAGCGACTCGGCATAAATCGAGAAGCGAATGAGTTAAAGTCGGGTAGAAGTCGGCATGATCGGATAAAATTTTGAAACTCGATCAAGACCAATCCCTTTTCGACTCCTTAACGACTACCTCGATCAGACCTCGATTGATTCCCGACCTGTTCTCGACATATAACGCACACGACCTCTACACGATATTTTTTGACATGTCAAAAATATTCGGGAACACAGCTCGAGTTCAGCAGAGTTAGTAAGATCGCCCCGATTTGGTTAGAAGACCGAACCCGTGCATTCAAGATCAGTGTCCCGATCAATGAATATTCATGAATATTCATAGATCGAGTTCGGTCGAGTTGCTTTGATCGGCAGTGTAAATCTACCATTATAAGTTTGTTAAGGCGAGTTTAAGTATTTTTTTACTCTTATGTAAAAAATTACCGTAAAATAAGGGATGTGAAATACCAGCCTTGATTAGATGTTTACAGGTTGCATTGTATTTATGAAGTCTTTATATCGGTGATAAAATTAAGTAAAGGTTTTAACTAGTTTGTGATAACGAAAACCCTGATGTAATAGTTTTTCAGTTATGAAAAATTCCGTTCATTAAAATCGCAAACGTTATTACATACTCGAGCAAATCGAACAACTTGAGATATGTAAACACCATATGATGGCGCTAATGGAACATCGCCATCCAGAAATGGATAATTAACTATTGGAAAAGAAAAATCGTCCCTTTTATTGTAAATTTTAGCATCTAATTTACCATTCGTTATATCAAAATTGATGTCTTATCAAAATTGATGTCTAAGAACGGACACTGATGATTATCAGAATTGGCTTTATTTTGTAAATTTTGTTATGCTGTACACGTGTTTCAAGGAATAATTTTTCATCATCAGCAGCATAAGCATCACATAATATGGATAGCCATAATCCAAAATATGACAGGAAGAAGTACTCATAACCAAAAATTTTGAAATAGGAGACCATATCCATTACCGAGGACATTCACCAAAATGTAATACTCGGAATGAAGTCTCTGTAAATTATGAAGTTATGTTTTGATAAAAAAAATAGTCTAGAATATATAAAATGCAAGGTAAAATTTTCATGTCAGATGCTTGACTTGGTAACCGTTATGAATATCAAGCACATTGTGTATATTTCTTATGAAAGTAAAAAACTACTGACGTCAGACAAACTTTTAGGGAGCTATTACTTGATACTTTGAGAACCTTTATACTTAGGGGATATGCCATGTACTACACTAATAATTTCTATTTTAGTATATTACTATACTAAAATAGAAATAAGAAATATAAATCAATCGACCAAACATAATACAAAGGTATAACCCGGCAGGTATGATTGTTGAGAATTCTCAGTGTGAATTCGCGTCTTCCAGGATTTGACATCACCAGTTTTGACTTGACCTGATAATTTGACAAATGCAACTGGTGCAGGAGGACATGTTTACCCATCCGGAGCACCTGATGTCATTCCAGGTTTTTATGGGAGTTTACTCTAAATGTTGTGTTTTTATTTCCGTGCTTTGTGTCTGTCTCTTTGATTTGTTATAGTTTTTCTGTATTCTCCGTTTTGTCATGCCCTTGGACTTTGAATTTTGTAACCATGCGCGTCCTTTGTTCCTTCGGTATCTTCTGCCATTGTACCGCAGTAAATATGGCAAGCTAAAGTGAGCATAACTAAGGAAAACCCGGTTTTCGCTTTTCCAGAGCTTAACCTGAGTTTCCATGTGACATGAAAGGTTCGGTAGCAAATACTAGGTTTCTCAGAGGGAAACCTAGGTTTCGGTGGAGAAATCTAGGTTTTCCAGAGCTTAACTCGAGTTTCCCTACCTAAATGTAGGTTTTCGTCCAAAAAGCTCAGATTTCTATGAGTTTCCAAAGCTAAACCCGAGTTTCCGTGAGGAAACCTAGATTTCGGTAGCGAAAACTAGGTTTCTTTTAGGGAAACTTAGGTTTCAGGGGCAAAAACTAGGTTTTCCCGAGGTAAACTCGAGTTTCCCTACCTAAATGTAGGTTTTCCTCCAAAAATACATGCAAAGCTCAGCTTTCCATTGATTTCCAAAGCTAAACCCGAGTTTCCATAGGGAAACCTAGGTTTCGGTGGGGAAACTCGAGTTTCTCTACCCGAAACATAGGTTTAGCTTTTGTCCGTACGAAATACATAATAAGTCAATAGTCGATTTGATTGGTTGAAAAAATGTGAAGCCAATCAAAATGCGTTTTGAATACGAATTCGAGTGATTTAAATGCGATGGTCTTTACAGGTTGCAAGTGTGCAATTATTTACAATGCATTTTCCATAGGGGATAGGGGGTGTCCCCCTGTTTGGCAAAAAACTGAAAATAGACGAAGGCTTTTTTCCATCCCGTGGGTCCTGAAAATGATAAGTACTCATACGATAAGATCTCTAATTTCCAAAATAGAAAATGGGGGTTCATGCGGCGGTTCTTAGTGTAAATTGAGGCTCAAAAAGGGGTATATTGAAAAAAATAAAATATTTTTTTGTCGACAAGGTCAAATTATCACTTCTGGATTACGTTGTTGAAATCAGATTTGCTATAAATCGAATTGTAATATGACATAGTGTTTTATTTTAAAACATTTAATTTTATTATCCACCAATCGTAGGAGTTGTAGTGCTTAATACTGAATACAAGTTTGGATTCAAAACTGGATCCCTATTCGAAAATCAATAATTGCGCACTTGATACCTATATATACTATGATTTCTTTTAAATTGAAAGATAAATAAAAACTATATAAATAAATAGGCAAAGAATTAAAAAATATATATATATTTACACTTACTCAGGATTTTCTTGATTATTTCAAAAAGAATCCGCATGAAATTTTCAATTTGAATTTTTTTTTTCAACAATTTAACAATCTCTCGATGCAATTTCAATAATCCGATGACTATGATCCATAAGCCTTGGCGTAGAAGGTAACAAATAACTGTTCTGAGTGTAGAAAAGTTGCAGAAAGTTAAAAAAAAAGAATATGTTTATGATAAACGGCCCTCATGGAGTAGGCTCAATCCCAAATACATCTGAACAACACTTCAATAATCTGTTTGAGTCTTTATGGATTAATATAAAGCTTAGATAAATTTAAGGGCTGTGACTGTTTATAATATCAAGTTCCCATTTATAATAAATCTTATTGGTTGTATATATTCTTCCAGCTTTTACAAATATTGTTTCAACTGTTTTGATCAGATCTGCACTTGAGAGACACATTTATCGAAATTGCCATCTGCAGTAACTACATTTGCAGTATCGTTGGCATCTTATTAGATATGATAGGATGCTATATAGATGTGTGATTTTTTAATAATATCACCCCTTGTTTTGTAGTTGGGTTATGAATTAACTGTCAGAGCCCATCTATTTAATGAAGCAGCCACACACAAAAGGCATTGTTTGGTGCTTTGCCTGCATGCAAAGACAACGATGTTATGTTCTTACAAGTAGAGTTTTTTTTTACAATTAGATCTTCCGATATTATGTATTTAGGGTTTCATGATGTTTTACGCGACAATTAATTTACAATTCATGATAAACATTATCTTTTTTTCCTTCTTTGTCCACTTCCTGACATAGATGAATTTTAATCTTCTGTTATTGGCCGCTTTAACAAAAATCTTTGTGTATCTTGCTCAAAAGTGACATATGTTGCCGAGTTTGAGGGCTTCCGATTAAGCATAAATCCCATATTGATTTTAATAAGAATTAGACTTATTGTCGATTTGATATGAACATGCCAAATATAAAAAGAAAAATATAACTTCATGACTTATTTAGGGTTGGAAATTGCTAATGCTAATTTGCAAAGTATACTTGGGCAATTTTACTTCTGTTAATTGATCTATATCTGTCACTGTGTCATCTTTAAAAAGATTTATGATAGATTTATGATCTTTAAATAGATTGTGGTCATGTAGGTAGTAGTCTACCTGTATTGGGTTTTATTTGTGTGTTTATTCAACTATAGGGAAACAGAACAGATAAAGGGGAGGTTTGGGTACCCTTAAACTGTTAACCCTAACGTTGCCTTTTGCTAGTGCTAGTACCGAGTTCCTATCGTTGTTTACGTTTGCCATTTGTCTTACTGGTGTTTTTCCTGTGTAGTTCCGTGACAGATTGTGGCATGGAATTTTCAGCCATTGTAGGTGTTACCTGTTATCCATTTTTTATACATTTATGATAAATTATTTGACAACAACCACTATATCCCTTACTTGGTATTTTTTATAGGTAATACTAGATTTTGGCTATATTTTTGGTGGAAATGACTATTGAGTTTTCCTTGAAAGTTTTGAAAATGGTTCTCTCTTAGACCTTCCTCTAAACACTCAAGAGAAAATAGGGGGTCCATGTGCTAATTTTCCAGATATTTGAGAAAAACTGTTAAAAATTTACCAGCATTAACATTTTGGCGATAAATACGTTGTGTTTATTTCTCGAAATATTTAATAAGTCATCTTTACTCGCCGATTTTTTTCTTCATTACTTAGATAAGGTTTTCGAGTATTGCAAGCTTATGCCACAGAGATCTCTTAACGACTGGAGTGTCACAAGATATATGTTTCTTTGTTTAATCATTCAATACTAATCGACATGATCCCACAGGTCATACAAAACTGACAATGAAGTACAGTGTTCACAAAACCAAGACGATATTTATGAAAGTGTGACAGGACCGCCTACGAAGATTGATGCTCTCCGGTTACACAAAGTGTGACCCATATTGACGTGTGACACGAACATACGTCTATGCGTCTCCATGGTAAGACAGTCGTTTGTTCAAATAAAAGTCGATCAATGACGTAAAACTACCATTTAACGGATTTTGTTTGGGGTTGTGTGGACAAAAGGGGGCGGGGGGGGGCACTTAGATGTCAAACTAGAGCTGTCGGCAAAGCCAGACTAATACCCCCGCATCTGCATTTGAGTACCAAAGCATGTCATTTTGTAATTTTTAACTTCAACCACATAGTTGTTGGTAAGTAAATCTAAAAGAAATAAATCTTTTCAGGAATGAAGTTGCATGTGTAATTCTCATCAGGTCATGTCTTCTACTTCATATAAAGGGTAATACATTAAATAATATATAATAAAGTGGATACAAGGACGATTTTACCAAGCTCTGGACAAAAAAAAGAACAAGGGTTTAATCATTAACGTCAAAGGCGAAAGTCAAGATCACAGTGACCTACATTTACTACACCACACATCACCTTCCAATTATGCATCTACATACCAAATTAATAATCCTAGGTGCAGTGCTTCATAAGTTTTGCTCCAAAAAGGATGTGCACATGTTATTTTTTATCGTTAAAGTCAAAGTCGCAGTGACCTTAATTTAGTACGTGATGCATCCACACACCAGGTTTGATAATTCTAGGTTCTACGGCACAAAAGTTCTTTTCTGGACACGAAATGCATATGGTTTTACTATCATAAAGGACAAAGTCAAGGTCAAAGTGACTTTAATTTGGTACGTGGCACATAGCCTCCCCATAACGCATCAACACATCAAGTTTGATAATCCTAGGTGCTACGATACAAAAGTTCCGCTCCGGACACGAAATGCACATGGTTTTACTACCATAAAGGTCAAAGGTCAAAGTCAAGGTCAAAGTGACCTTAATTTGGTATGCGACTCATTGCCTTCCGATAATGCATCCACAAACCAAGTTTGATAATCCTAGGTGCTACGGTACAAAAGGTCCGCTCCGGATACGAAATGCACATGGTTCTACTATCATAAAGGTCAATGGTCAATGGTCAAAGTTAAGGTCACAGTGACCTAAATTTGATACGCGACACATCGCCTTTCCATGATGCATCCACACACCAAGTTTGATACCCCTAGGTGCTACGGTACAAAAGTTCTGCTCCGGACACGAAATGCGCATGATGTTACTATCATAAAGGTAAAAGGTCAATGTCAAGGTCACAGTGACCTTAATTTGGTATGCGACACATTGCCTTCCCATGATGCATATACAAACCAAGTTTGATAATCTTAGGTGCTACGGTACAAAAGTTATGTTCCAGACAGACCGACAGACAGACAAGGTGATTCCTACATTTTGTTGTTGTATATACCCCCAAACAAAAAAAAAATAAAAAACTTCGTTTGCGGGGGGGGGGGTATAAAAACCTATCATAGCAATAATCATTAAATTTGTGTAGTCGTCATGAATTTGTAGTTTTCCCGCTTGCTACCTGATAATTTTATTGAACAACTACATACGAATGGAGAAGTTTTCTAAGGACCATCATACATGTACATTGACGGGACATTGTACCAACGATTCAACATGAAATCAACACTGAAATTAACATGAAGTCAATGTACTAATACTCAGCCTATTATTTATGTTGCATCTATAATGCATATTTCAACATTTTACCTGGGATGGAGTACTCTTTCCACAAGGAATAGCATGTATGTGGATAACAGAATTTACGTTCCTTTTTGTGAATACATAAATAAATCCTTCCATTTTAGTTTTACATGTTCCAGTGTTAATCTAACAGATGCGTGATGAATACTGGCGTGGGTTGCTACATTCTACATAATAAAACTGTCTTTTTCCGCGATTTCTCGACCATGTTTAGAAAGTCATCACGAAAATCGGGAAAAAACGTCACCACTTCGTATAACAATGGTATTACCTCCACTGTAATTACATCATATGCCCTTAAACTTGGGTTTATGACAAACGTATTGACTTCAAATTTCCCATTTTGAATTTCTCATACCTGACTATTAACACTTTTATGGCAATGCATAAAGTGCATAAGTCTCTCAACTGATACATTATACCAAAGCATCTTCCCAATAGATAGGTTTGATTTTTGGACCGGAGCTTTTCCTATGTGACGCAATAATTGAATGAGAGATTAGAATTGTCATATTTTATCCACAGCTCCGTTTTCATAAAAATATTGTTTAATTCGGCAAATATCTCCGTTAAAGTCCGTTGACATATATTTTTTTCATTGTAATAAATGATTAAATAGGACATATCATAAACTATCTTTATACAAAACAACAGCACTAGAATACTGAAGGAGCAAGGGAGTGGTATTAACAAAAATCGAAGTCCAAAGACTAGCAAAACAAAAATACAAAAAAATGACTATAATTCTCATGGATAACATATTCCTTTTTATTACATTGAAAACTACCTGTCCATACTTTCCCCTGTATTCTGTGTAAATCTATGTGATAAAATGGCCTACATGAGTAAACTTTGATCTCATTTCTAGAAAAAAAAAGGTTTGGGATCCATACTGTTTATTACAGATTTCAGGTAAGTAAAATTGATTCTTCAATTGTGCAGATTTACAACAAAATCTTTTGGATATGAATGTTATAGAATTATTGCGTATTTTTTCATATCGGCATTGTCATAGATTCGAAGTAAGCCGTATTGCGCTGAAGGCCGATGTAACTTACTAAGGATAACTATGCCAATATAAAAAACGTGACGCAATGATACCTTTATTAATTAACTTCATTTCCAGGAATTGTATCAATTGCTTTCCAGCCTCTCTTTTTTTTTATTCAACTGATAGACCTGGCGGCTTTTTCAATTGATAGTAGCAGACGTCAAATTACACAGTAATGGCCTACCTTACTGTTTTCTTAACGAGAGACGATAAGTGAAGAGGAGTTATGAAACCTCATATTGGACTAAATCCATATTGGCCCAGTTATTGGCATTCTTTGTCAATCGTATTGAATTGGCGGTTTTGAACCTATGAAGTCAAACACTTAAGTTAAGTCGGTAAGTATAACATACCGTACATTTCAAACAAAAGAAGTGGCCGGTATTGAATCTGGGAGACTTCTTTTTCCACTAGAGTGTACAGGTGAAGGCCAGCAGCAGCAGCAGCAGCAGCAGCAATAAAATGATACGATATGTCGTCATCATCAACATCAGCAGTAGCAATAATACCTCGTATCTGCGCTGCTGCAGCAATATAGTAAACTGAGCACGCGAGCACTGACAAAAATATACTGATGAGCAACTCGTGAGTCGTGTGAGCATACTAGTGAGACTGAAGTATTTAAATCTTTGTTAATTTAAGTTTCCTCATTCGTTCAACAAATCTCAAGGGGTGAAGACCACTGGAATGTATCATTGCGATAGCTGTAATTATCCTTCTAATCGACAGTTCAATCTTCTGTGTCACAAGCAATCGCTTCATAAAACAGAGGAAGAGATGGACGAACAACAAGATATGGAAACGGACGCTAACATGTCCGAAGATAGTCATGTTAGTGAAGAATGGAAGTATACAAACGAAGAAAGATCTGATGAAGAAGACTCAGACTGGGAATCACCATGGAATATTATAGTAAACAAAGTCACTGATGCAAATCAGTCCGAATACGAAGAAAAGGTTGAAAAGTATATAGACGCCGGACATGAGGAGGATAATGCTCGAAAACATGGATATAAAATATGCTCCTAGAATACAGGGAAACGATGAAAGAAGCTTATCTCAATAGATTGTTCTGAATGAAGGATATGCGGAAAGACCAAGTGCATAGTAAAATCAAGAAAACGGTCCAAAGTTTGAAAGAAGAAGACGACCACGATACTAGAGAGGCTGGAAGTATGATGTAGAAAAAAGACAGTATTTGTTTGATGGAGTATTGAATGATTATGATCCACCATCAACTGACGATAGCAACGACTCCATGAAAAAAGATAAATGAATGACATATGGGTTGGGAGGAAAGGGGTAATGCAGCCTATAACTATATAGTTGCAGCCAGTCACAAGCCTGGGAAAATGAAGAGCTACCCTTTTACAGTCAAAATAATCATATCTTGTTTGTGTCAATGTCCGACTTAGTCTTTTTTATTTAACCTCACACCACCGACACCACCCCACAACCACCATCGCAACCATCACCACAACTCACCATAATTTAACTCTAACCATATTTATAAACTAACCGTGACTCTAACCCTAAATAGACAAAAGACAGTCGGGATAGGGAGGAGGGGGAAATGCGGCCTATAACTACAAATGTAAACGGTTATACACAGTCACAAGCCTGGTAAAACGCAGAGTGACCCTTCATGGATTCAGCTAATAATGGCTGGATTCACACAAAATTCACATTTTGCATTTGATCTTTTCTAAGCTAAAAGCAGCAGCAGAAAACCTATCAACCTTGCACAGCAGCAGCAGCAATATAGTGAAATAAACACGAGAGCACAACCAAAAAGGTACTCATGAGTCTTAGTAAATAATCGTGAACATAAATTTAAACTAGCTCAAACGTCAATAAATCGCGAGTTTTCTCGCCTCAGTCTCGGGAAAAAAACAACAAAGTAAAAGAAGCGGGAAAATTACAAGCAAGAGTTATCTCCGTTTGATGAACGCGAACGTGATAGAAGACACGAAAGAAATACAACACAGCAATAACTTCCGAAAGCATCCGAACGACCACGCCCAGGTCGTTCCGACTAAGGAAAATACCCGACTTCCGGTCTACAGCAGGTAACACACCTACTTCCGGTCGCGCATACACGCTGTTTAAAGTCTTTACGAGACCCCTCCTGTTAAAATCGCCGAATAGGGCTTCCAATAGGACAACTTCCGGTCTACATTAGGGGACAACCATTTCCGATCGCGCATGCGCACTGCTCTAAGGCCATGCAAGACGCCTGGGATCACGTGTTGTTCCAACACGTCATTTCCGGTCAATATGGCCGAATAGGGCTTCAATTAGGGTCACTTCCGATCTACAACTGGGGACACATCGACTTCTGGTCGCGCATGCGCGCTCCACTTATGCTATAAAACACTTCTGCGGGGTCACTTGTTGTTTCAACGCGTCAATTCCGGTTAATATGGCCGGAGAGGGCTTCAAATTAGGGCTTCTCCCGATTTCGTACCCGCAAAAATTATGTTATACATTCGGTCATGTGACCTTCGCTTCCGGTCACGTGACTCCCGGTGACGTCATTCTGGTCTACTTCACTTTCGGTAACATCATTTCCGGTATTCGGAAGGCAAATACGACTTCAGATCCTCCCCTATACTACTCACAGATGTCCTTAGTTGGTCCCCTTTGGCAATACGTCTGGTAACTCCGCATCACACACGGGAAATGCATTCAAAGATCCTCTAAAACTACATGGCCATTTTTAGTTCTACACAAATGCAAATTGTCTCCTAAAAAGGCGACTTTTAGTCTGCACTCTATCAAGAATAGATCCCAGAAGGAATGAGTTTTACTTGGGACCATTCACACATCATATTTATTGTGGTACTGTTTGAAGGGTCTTTCCAGCAAGAAATACATTGAAGCAGACAGACAAAACCATGAGCCTGTTTCGCTCACGTGGTAACTGGTTTTATTCACTGTCACCAGGAGACCATCCATTGTTATTCATACTGTATACATCAGTTCACCAGATGTTACCATACTTTATCGTCTTTCCTGCCGCCTATTTCGGCCTGCAGAGTCCTTCCACAAAAGCAATATCCGGTTGACGCGAACTTATAAAGAGGTTGACCTGGAATTTCAAGCCAATTCTCCCAATGTTTGACAAACAATATCCTTTTTATCCGTTTCGCAAGAAATAAATCTTAATTGCATAAAGAATCTATTATATTCTACGTTTTTTAATTTTGTAAACAAATTACCATCATGAATACACAAAAATGCAAACGAGACGTTCCAAAAAATACAGAAACTAGGTCGCTGATAACTTCAGCAGAGCCACCATTTTGTTTACATTGTGACGTCATAAAAGTGCCTTGAAACTGAAAGACAAATGTAAACAACGAAAGGTTCTGCAATGAAAAAAAACGACTTTATTTCGATTTGCTAACATGGTTCCAAGAAAAAAATTCTAAATTTAATAACGTTAGCCGGCAAGTAATATTGTGAAGTCATAAAATAAAAACAAAACATTTCCCATTTTGTAAAAAATGAATGAGCCTCATTTCCCTCGCAACCTTGGGAGAATTTGACACAAAACCTTATAAACTTTTGTATATAAATAAGAAATAAAAAACGATAAACAAGTTATCTAAATTTTGAAAGCTGGGATATTGCAAAATATCATCCCGCTCGTCAGAATATGAAGCTTGGGGTTCGTTCGCTGCGCTCACTCGCCCCTGTGCTTCATATTCTGGCTCACGGGGTGATATTCTACGATATACAGATGTCAAAATACAGATAACATATACGTATCGTCTTTCCCTCCGCCTATCTCAGCCTGCAGAGCCCTTCCACAAAAGCCATATCCGGTTGACCCGAACTTATCAAGAGGTTGGCCTGGAGTTATCAAGGCAGTGCTCGCAATGTTTGACAAGTAATATCCTTTTTATCCGTTTCGGATAAATCTAAATTGGATAAGAATCTATTACATTTTGTAATCAAATTACCGCCATCAATACACAAAATTAAAAACAAGACGTCAAAAAAAAATACAGAGACTAGGTCGATGATAACTTCAGTAGAGCTACCATTTTGTTTGTATTTTCACGTCATAAAAGTGCCTAGGAACTGGATTACAAATGTAAACAATGAAGGGTTCGGCAATAAAAAAAATCGACTTTATTTCAATTTGCTATCATGGGTTCACCAAAAAATCTCTAAATTTAATAATGTTAGCCGACAAAAAATATTGTGAATTCATAAAAAAATGCAAAGCATTACCAATGAACCTCATTTCCCACGCAACCTTGGGAGAATTTGACATAAAACCTAATAAAACATTGTATAGAAATATGAAATAAAAGACGATAAACAAGTCATCTGAATTTTGAAAGCTGGAATATTATAAAATATCATCCCGCTCGCCAGAATATGAAACTGTGCTTCATACCCTGGCTGACGGGGTGATATTTTACGATATACAGATGTCAAAATCCAGATAACATATACGTTTACATCAGTTCACCAGATGTTACCATACTGTATACATCAGTTCACCAAATATTACCATATTGTATATATCAGTTCACCAGATGTTACAGTTTCTTAGAAGATATTAAAACATTGGTGGCCAGCTTAGCTGAGGTAGGAACATAAAAATCACAGAAGGGACCAAAAAGGAATATTGTGATGAATCTGGTTTACATTGTTCAAGTTGTTCCGGAGGATCTAATCTTTAAACGCATTTCCAATAATTTCCTTTGTTAAACTATGGTCCTTGCTAGCAGGCATATGGGATTAGGTAGTAAAAAATCACAAACTTTGAGAGGGATCAACCAAGGACTTTTATGATTAAATTTGGTAAAGAAATATTTAAGTCATTCCAGATGAGATCTTTGTATGCATTTTCCACAGGTTTTATATCTTAAATATTATATATGTCAAAAAGTAAAAATATGATTAAACAAGACAACAGAGGTGTTTTTAATTATTTTTACGTTTCGACATGTGCATATATTTATTGTTTTACATTTTATCGCGGCTTGGCAAGAATTTTAACTTGTTTGTTTATTTAACTAAGTTCAACACCGGCACTCGTCTTGAATATGACTAACTTGCACGACACAAACAAGGAATTTGTATCTTCCAATTTGTTTTTTCCATAGTAGCCAATGTTAAACTATGTTCCCACCTAGCCGACAACTTTAATGAAGAACAGAATAGCAAGACACAATTTTCAAAGGAGACCTTACAAGGCCTATTGTAGCAAAGTCTGGATGCAATTGGCAAGTAGTTTCAGAGGAAAAGATCTAAGAATATGTTCTTATAGAGTCCAATGTTTAACTATGTTCTGCGCTGGCGAGGTGCTTACACGAAGGATGCAATTTTTAAGGGGACCACCCATGGACTATTGTGACCATGTTTGGTTCAATTCGGAAGAGAAGATCTTTGAATGCTTTCCCATAGGGTCCTATGTTAACTACATGTATGATCCCCCTGACATCCATCTTGGATGAGACACGGGCTAGCCGGACACAATTTTTTCTGGGGACCACCCAAGGACTATTGCGTGTAAGTTTGGTTCCAATTAGCAAAGCAGTTTCAGAGGTGAAAGTATTTGAATGTGATTTCACATTGGGTTCTTATGATAATGATGTCGACTTAATTTGATAGTTATGTTGACTTAATGAAATAGTTATGTCGACTTAATCAGACGATTATGATGACTTAATGGGATATTATGTTGACTAAATCAGAAAATTATGTCGACTTAATCAGAAATTATGTCGACTTAATCAGATAATTATGTCGACTTAATTTGATAGTTATGTTGACTTAATGATATTGTTATGTCGACTTAATCAGACGATTATGATGACTTAATGGGATATTTATGTTGACTTAATCAGAAAATTATGTCGACTTAATCAGAAATTATGTCGACTTAATCAGATAATTATGTCGACTTAATTTGATAGTTATGTTGACTTAGTGAGATTGTTATGTCGACTTAATCAGACGATTATGATGACTTAATAGGATATTTATGTTGACTTAATCAGAAAATTATGTCGACTCAATCAGAAATTATGTCGACTCAATCAGAATTTATGTCGACTTAATCAGATAATTATGTCGACTTAATCGGAAAATTACTACTTGCATGATAATTAAATGGACAAGTGGATGGCAGATTCTCTTCAAACAATACATTTTTCCACTTTTTTCTGATCAAGTTATGTTTACTTGATTTAGAATTATGTTGACTTAATTAAGTAGCATGTTGACATATTTCGCAAAATGTGCAGACTTAATCAAGTGATAAGTAGGGGCAGATATATGCCACCATAAAAATGAGAACTGTAGAGATAAATATGTATATTATAAACTATGGGACAGTATTGACTCAAATCAAACAAGGCCACTGCATACTTACGTCTGACTAACACGTGTTGAATCTAACAAATCTGTATCGTTTGTGAATAATGCTGACCGCTGAAACTAATAAAATATACTAAAACATTACATATGTGGAGGCTACTTTATTTAATTTTTTTTTTGGAATTAACGAATATGTCCGATACTATTCATAGGCCTCATTCCGATTTCAATTCATCTCTTCTTATAACTCTACTTAATAATTCGTGTTTGTAGGATGATTTATGATGGAACATGTGTAAATGTACTGAGCTGATAACATTTTTGGATGTCTGGTTGTTGATTTATAGTCATTACTCATTGATGTGTGTTTTGCCAGTATTTAATTAACACACTAAATATATCTGAAATCATTAAATGATATTAGTAAATCCTACGATTTCCTTGGATAATTTGACGTCACTTTATTTGAACAGTTACTTGTTTACCTGACGGAACTTTACCTCATGTCGTTTCCGGTTTACTATACTTTGCCTCTTTTTCACTTTATTTTTTGTTATGTACTAAATAAATTATGGGCTTCTCCCTCGGGCCCCGGGGGTCTCTTCCTATATATTGGTATACACAGACGTACCGCTGGAATGGGTCACTTTTTTGACAAGTCAAATATATCAATGGGGTGCAATTTTCATCAATCTGTTATATCAATGGGTAGATAATTTGGCATACCATTATCAGAATCATGTTTGTGCAATATTTCAGCTTAATTATTGAGATTAAATGTAACAAAAAATAACCTAATTGTAAATTATATTACAAAAAAGTGCCCAGTGTGCAATATTTGCACTAGCAACAATAAAACATAAATAAATCACAATATTTGATTGGGTCGGAATTTTCAACGGAAATATATGAATGGGTATGTTTTTCCAAAATATTGAATATATGTAAGGGGGTGTTTTGAAAATCTCAGCCATACGTCTGTACCCAAAAGTATAGGTTGAGACCCCCCCCGGGCCCTCGGGGAACATTTTTCCTAAAGTGAAATACCATGATTATTTCAAAAACAGGTGGTGAGATAACTTAACCGTTGTGTCTTATATCTCCAATGCATTTTTCATAACGATATTGATTTTATGGGGGAATGGTTTAACACTTTTAAATATTTCATATTTTTATTTTTTTTTGTCAATCGAAATGTTCGAATATAAAGAAGACAATTTTTTTCGACAGGGTCATCTATCTACATTGACTAAAACTGAAATATAAATATTTTCAAAATTGTCTTGGGCGCCATTAGTTTAATGACATTGCCATACACATATACATAACAAATATAATAGAATACGACATTGTTGTGTTAGAATTAAATATTACATAGATGAAGATACTACACGTTTACTGCATAAATATTTGAACACACACACACACACACACACACACACACACAAAAACAAAACACACATACGGATACGAAAATAAGACAAGTATAATATAACAAAAAGTTAATGTTAAGCTCAAGGAACCTAGTCTGCTGGTGAAACACTTTCGCACTACGGAAGAAAAATCAAACTCAAGATTCCCGAAGGTTTTGGAAAAGAGTCGTCATGTATGTCAGAAGAAATCGGCAGTATCAGTGAGAGGCAGGTATATGTGTAAAGTCTTTAGGTAACTGGAATCCTAAGCCCATTTGATGGATTTGTTTAGAATATGCCGTCGATATTTATTATTACGTGAAGGATGTAAGTTACGTCCCAGTTTTTCTGGATTTTTTTTTATCAGTTTCTGACATTTTCAACAACATTTCAATAAAATCGCGGATGAGAAATGACCTTGGCAGAGTCACGCCATATCTAGATATCAAATGTTCATATCTTCTGTAAAACGTCTTAAAAGCATCTAATAATTTATGAAATCTGTAACCTTGTTGTAAAAGTTTGGATGTGAGAGTAAGGTTACGTTCATTAAAATCGTCAAGGATAGAATAAACGCGAACGAATCGTACAAGTTAAGACTAATACAATCTAATACCATTGAAAGTGCAAGATCGGGAAATCTGATCAAATGTCAGGCACCCAAGGGTAAGATTTCAATCTTTCTCTGACGAGGCTTGCCGAGTCAGTGAACAAATGAAATCTTACCCGAGGGTATCTGAGATTTCTTAATCTTGCATTTTAAACGGTGTTTGATTGTTCTTCCCACAATACAAGTTTCTGTATAACCAGAATCTAGTTGGCGTCCGCCATGTCTAAGCAACTTACTATGACGTCGATAACGGCATAATGTATTTCCGCACGTGAAATTCTTATCTCCCCCGTGGGTTGAGACAAACGGCTAAAATAGATACTGGCTTGTCTCAAATGTGAGAAATATATACCCCGTATGATAAATCTAGGGGAACGTCGCCGTCAAGAAAGGGGAAATTATTAACAGTGAAATCAAAATAATCCCTTTTTAGTTTTTATTTTACCAGAGCCAATGATGATACTTAGATCCAGAAAATTACAGTATTTAGAATCATTGTTTGCTTTCTAAAGTTTCAGTTGTCATGGGTAAATGATGTCGACATCTAAAAACTGGGGATTGTCTGTTGTAAGGATATCGTCAATATACTTGCTATTATCATTGAAAATAGAAATAAGTTTCTCACTCTTTGGTACAGTTTCATTTTGTTGTCCCGTTCGTAATAGAACAGAAAAAGATCTGCAATGAGAGGTACACAATTAATTCCCATGGAAGTCCAATAACCTGATGATTAACAATGGTGCCAAAAACGAAAATAAATGTTGTCGTGCAAGAGATTCAGTGCTTTAGTTATATCATCAGATGTCCAAGAGCAATAATTGTTGTAATTAAGAAGAATCCTTGCTTTTTATTACAGCAAATGAACTGAAGACCTGAAAATTTAAAAGACCATTTTATAAGATGTACCAATTTGGATTTAATCAAATTATGTGGAGGGGTTGTATAAAGTGTAGAAAAAAATCATAATTGTCAATAGATGAAACCTGTCTTTTTAGAGATTTTAATTTATGTAAAACTTCAATAGAAGTTTTTATAATCAAAAAGTAATTTAGTTTTGATATTTTTTCACAATTTGCAACTCCTTTATATAAGTAAGTGCACTGGTTAAATGGATGGACAAATTTGTGGTAGAACAATCACTAGAAGCCGAAATAAAACGATGTTTGCAAGGATTTTTGTAAAGTTTAGGAATCCAATACATAGTAGGTAAGGTGTTATCTTTAGGTGGAATTGTGAGGTTTTCTGTACCTTTGTAATGTTGTTTGGTAAGCGTTTTCTCGTCCTAGTTTGTACGTTTAAAAGTGCCTGTATGCATGAAATTTCAGAGAGAGATGCAAGGTGTATATATCATTCAAGTGAAAAACAAATACTTATCAAATCAATAAAACCGATCTCTGAATAATATTTTTTCATTATGACATTTTAGAGAAAGATCTGATACATAGACTTTTAATCATTGGCAGATTGAATTCGAAGGAAGGCAAGGAATATATAATAGTTTGTTTTTTGTCTAAACGACCTTGATAATCAAAATAAATATTTATCAAAGAATTCTGAGGCTTTTACTTGATAATTAATTTTTTTAACGTTATGTTAGAGGTCACCAAAACAGGGGATATGATTTATATTTCACATAACTTTATTTTGCTGCAATACTATTTGTTTTAGTCAATATGTTTGTTTGGGGGAATAGCTTAGATAAAGCATGTATATTTACTTAAAATGGGAGTAACAACATTATTACAAAAAAGAATCGTCAAGACCCAAAGTCCAAGAGGCAAAAAGACAAAGCAGATGAAAAACCACCTAAAATTGTCGAACTCAATGGGAATGTACGAAAGTGTATTGATGCCACATAAGGAAAAAATATATCGTAATTATGAGATAATATCTCATAAATCATAATTACGAGATATTTGTTTTTCTTCATGTGGCATCAATACGCTCCCGTAGGAATGACTTGGAACAGCCATTTAAAAAAACAAGGAAATTGATTAATTTTTTATAATGCAACTTCCGTATTTATTGTATTTTATATGCCTTGTTAAGGTGAATGTCCAAGTCCAGGCATTGGCTTGAGTATATAAAATGGGGAAAATACACATGTAACTAATAATAAGGAATTGCTTAGATAGAACTTCTAAGTAAATATTGTATAACTGAAAAAAGGTTGCGGCTGCGACAACATATTTACTTGAAAATATTAAATGGCCCAAAATCAAATTTGAAACAGATGGTATAAAACATGTGTTTTCTCTGAAATATATTAGTGTATGGTTATTGTTCCTTTTTTTATTTTGTTTTGTACCAGAATTTGAAGTTGTGTGTATTTTCGCAAGAAACATTTTTCTCCCACATCCTTTTCCCATTCTCTCAAATATGTATATCCTTAACTTGTTTTTGTAATTCACCAAATTGCTCTTTTTAATTTATTGGTCCTTTTCAAACCCACTGAATCTGGCAATGTGCCATTTGAAAATAGCAAAATACAAAAGTTACTGTTAAATTAGTTTCTGCATATGCGCATAATGTTATGTCTCTTCAGTGCAGATTAAATCAAAACATTTGGAAATTCATGTACCAAAATATGTGTAAAAACTGAAAAAGAGCAAATTACAAATACACAAAATGTAGGATCTAAATAGTAAAGCCAAGGACAGAGCTATGCGAGAGGGATATAATCCTTAGTTCTGAGCAAAATTTTGTTGAATTTAGATATTGCATGTTTCCAATAAAATCGGTTTTCGGACCAGTACCAAAATACTGGCTACTGGAATGGTGAATACTCTCGGTGACTAACAGTCCACCAGCAGAGGCATCCGCCCAGTGGAAATAAATACAATCGAACTTTGATGGTTTGAACACCAAAGGGACTGATGAAAACAGTTCGAACAAGAGGGGTGTTCGACCTTTCCAGGTCGAAATATGTATAAACTCGAAAAAAGGGACCAGAAAATGGGTTTGAGACATCCATGGTGTTCGAGCTATTGCAGTTCGAGCTATCAAAGTTCTACTTAAAGTAAATACCGAAATTATTGTTAATTTAGTTTCTGCATCAGTGCAGATCAAATCAATACATTTGGAAATCCGAAATATGTGTAAAAACTGATAGAGAACAAATTACCAACGGGGTTAAAGTGATTATTTACCTACATTAAAAGTCTAAACAACATGGAACTAGAAATTTGACATCACAGGTGGTTTTGGTTGTGCACTGATCTAGAACTGAGATAGAATTAAGAGAAAAAACAATGACTTGCGGATTGTGTAGTTATTTTAAGCTTTTCTTCAAAGTCAGTACTTGCTAATCCTGAAAAGTATAGTTAAAGTCAATTGGACTTTCTCCGTCATGCAAAGATCTGTCCTTAGCTGATTTTTGCTTTACATTTAGATCATATTGGTTATTTGTTCTCTATCAGTTTTACATATCTTTGATTTATGGTCTTCCAACCGTTTAGATTTTATCTGCACTGAAGAGACATAAGTTGTCGAAATGCGCATATGCAAAAATTAAATTCACAGTAACTTCGGTATTTAGTTATTTGGTACCACTGGGTCGATGCCACTGCTGGTGGACTGTTAGTCCCCTAGGGTATTCACTAGCCCAGTAGTCAGTACTTCGGTGCTGACCCGAAAGCCGATGCTATTTGGAAACTTACAATATCTAATTTTTTGTAAATTTTGTTGAAAACTAAGGAGTATCTCCCACATGCAAAGCTCTGTCCTTAGCTGATTTTGGCTTTACATTTAGATCATATCGGTTATTGTTCACTATCAGTTTTACATATCTTTGATTTATGGTCTTCCAAACGTTTAGATTTTATCTGCACTGAAGAGACATAAGTTGTCGAAATGCGCCTATGCAGAAATTAAATTCACAGTAACTTTGGTATTTAGTTATTTGGAACACACACACTGATGAATTTAGCTGATTATAACCAAAATTTGGAAAATGTATCAGTGATAAGCATTCAACAATCAGCCAACTGTCATTCAAGTGTGTTGACTAAAGTTTACATCCGAATATTTATTTTTAGTTAATTGACATGTTATATTGCAGCCATTTACATTTTTCTGCAAAATATATATTACCCCTTTACTGGCCAGATCTCGTATCAAATCTATTTCAGTATTGGACAACACTTCATGGTAGACAAGTATTTGTGGAGTTAAATTCACAACTTCAATCTTCCCTTTCAAATATGGAATGGGTGTATTGCTATAGTAACAGTATAACTTGGCTTGTTCCCGGGGAGTCTGTAAATATAATAATAATATCAATCAAAACATGCTCCATGTCAAGTTTACAACAGCAAGTGTAAGTTCAGTCATAGGTTTTTGTACAGTCAGAAACGTTTGGTTTCAATCATTTTCAGTCATTGTTGTCGCAAATGAATGATTAGTGTGTTTTTATATCATGCTAAAACTGTAAAATGTTTTTTTTTTTAATTTTTTCATTTTAATATTAAAATTTCATGTGGTAGAATGCAGACTTTAGCCCTTTGTCATACTTTTAATGTTGCATCCAAAAACTCGTTCACATAACAATTAAAAGCTTGACCATTATGTGTCATTTTAGTGTTTAATGCTACGACATTTGAGTACAAAATGCACTATAACGTCAGTACGCGACATTGCCGGTGGCAAATTACAGGTGTCGAACCATTGACGTGTTTGCATGCAGAAAATTGAAAGTCAGCGAGACATAAGGAGTTCTTTTGTAAGGTGTCTGTACGTACGTCACCTCTGTCGGTAAAGTCTGTTTTCACCGATGATGTAGTTGATACTCTAATTTCGAAGTAGTGTCATAAACATCATTACAAAAAAGGAAAAGAAAAGAGAATGTGTGTGGAGTAAATGCGTAGGAAGAAAAAGTATCTTTTGAAACATGGTAAAATCAAGTAATAGAACGATGCATTTATTGTTGTTATTGAACTTGAAATAACCATAAGGCCCTCAGCAAAGAGCTTTGATCGTACCTGATAACAAGAACAAGGTAGTAAGACGGTCTTATACGTGTGTATTGTCTTCATGTTTTATGTACTTCATTGTAAGGGTACTCGTCTTGATAAGTTGGACTTGTTTCTAGTTTGATTTTCACCGTGAGTCTTTTTGTGTATTTATTTTTTAGTCATTCACCACACATAGGGGGACGGTTTGGATCCAAGAAAACGAGTTTAACCCCACCGCAAGTTTTGCGCCTGTCCGAAGTCAGGAATATGTTGGTTATTGGCTTGTCCTTGTCTTCTTATGAAATTTTAGTTACTTGAAATTCGGGTTATTTGATGTGGTTTGTTTCCATTGATTTATTTAACCTTTTTACCCCTTTTTGGGGCCATTTAGGGCTTGCTATATAGTGTGAGGTTGCTCACTGTGTTGAAGACCGTACGGTGACCCCTAGATGCTTTGTTTTGGGTCGTTTTAACCTGGATATTGGATGTTGTATCCATGACATTTACCCCATTTCCTTTCTTTTTCATATCTATCATCGATTTATGTGGAATTCAAGGCTAAACGTCTAACGACATTACATCCGTGTCTTTATTTACTCAATGGATGCGGAATCGTCAACAAATATAATTGGCAAAATGTTCTTACTACTACTGGCTAGTAGAAGGCAACCACAACATTTAAACAACACCACAATGTACTCATCCAATTAATTGCAAGATAACGTGGTATAATAAAATTGTGGGACGTGGGCACTATAAACAGGTGGTCAGAATAACATTTTCAAAAGCCAATTTTTGAAAGCATGATGGTATATCCATATTACAACTCTGTAAAGACTAAGCGGTACACCATAACTGAAATATAGCAAACATTTCTCTTACCGACTCAACATCCAACACTTAACCTACTTTTACCCAAGTTACATAAATACCCTTAAAACAACATGCTTGGTCTGCCAAATGCACAACAAAACCTCTTTCTTAGCTGCTGCAGTCAGAGATAGTCTACAGATATATAGTGACAAAGTATACTCAACAGGCAGGGTTCTCAAAAACACGAAAGACTTTGTAGAATATATATCTTAAACTGAACTTAAGGATTGCAACACTATTAAAACATTTGATATTTCCAAACTCTATGCTACTCTCTTACATAATCAGATAAGTTATCCTTGATTTAATACATCAGTCTTTTCTGTATTAAAAAGGCAAAAAAAATATTTTTATTTTGGACTAGGCAAAAATTGGGCCCATTTTAGTAAGCATCACACTTGTTCTAACAAAAAGTATAACCAAGAGATTGTAATCAAAATGCTGGATTCGTAACTGATAACATATCGTAGAAATCGAGAACAAGTATTCCAACAGACATAAGGGAGACTATATTTGTGTCACTTTTAGCAGATTTGTTTCTTTATTCGTTTGAATCAGAGTGTTAGTTCAGGAAAAAGGACAATAAGCAAACCAACTCCTTTAAATTCAGTTTCCTTTATATAGATTTTATCTGACTGATGAGACATAAGTTGTCGAAATGTGCATATGCAGAAATTGAATTCACAGTAAGTTCGGTATTTAGTGATAAATAATGTTCTTTAATTGAAAAATTATCAAATAGGGTTAATAACAAAACCACCAAAAACAATTGTAAGAGCCAAAGTACGTGAGGCAAAAAGACAAAGCAGGTGGAAATCACCGGAAAAATTGTCAACCGTAATGGTCCTAACTTGGTACAGCCATTTCAAATGTAATGGTATGTTATATGGCGCTCCAAACCTCCCCTTCCATGCTGGTAGTGTCCGGTAGCAACTCAACAGCCTTTGCTTTTTGAAGGAATGAAGAAGGAATAAAAATCCCAGTATTAAGTAAAAAAAAGAATCTTGAAGAGGCTGGAATATTACTGTCCATGTTAGGGAAATTGATAATTTTTAAATCTAAATCGTCCGTTTTGTCGTAAAGTTTAGTACTAAGACGACTATTTTCGTCAAATTCGAGATAAAAGTCCCAAAAGATGTACTTTAGTGGTTTTTGTTTCCTTAATTTCTTATTCTAGAGGATATATCAATGGGAACAATTTAGCAAAAGATGTTTCAATAACGGAAAGAACATCAGTACCGATAAGTGAGATAAGAGGATCTTTTATTCTATGATCTTTTACAAGTTCCTGAAGAATTTAAGTCTCGTAAGAATATAAAAAACAAGTCTGCAAGTAGAGGAGCACAATAAGTGCCTAATGGTATACCACCCATAAATTTGACAAATAACTTTTTTTTGTAACTTTTTTATTTTTTTCAAGAAACATGTGACATCAGACATTAGACAATACACATATTCTATAGTGATAGTACTAGATATACATATATATAATCAACAAATAACCTATTTGAAATTACAAAGTTTTTCTTTTCCTTCTATTTTTTAGGACAAAACTGCTTCTAGAAGTTGCCATTTTCTTTTAATCATATCTTTTTGTGCAGGGGATACAAAACAAGATGAATGTTTTTCTATATTTACCAAATATTTCAAGTATTCTATTCCTCCATTAATGGACAGAATAGTATTTTTACATCTACATTTATAAATACAGTATTTAAAAAGCATCAAAATATTATTTATGGTTTTGCTTTCTAAAGTTTCATCCAAAACTCCAAAAATAATTTCTGCAGCCGAAAATGGTATAATAATTCCAAAAGGCCGAAAGTAATTTATCATGGCCAACCAAAAATTTTTGACCAGATTACATTCCCAAAAAATATGAAGCAATGTTTCTTTATTTTCGGAACAAAATGTACATAGTTCGGTCTCCTTTAGTTTACATTTGTGAAGAAAAGAATTACAAGGTAAAATCTGATGTACAATTTTGTAACAAAAATTTTGCAAAAAGGAATTTTTGGTGACTATAAAAGGCATGGAGTAAATCATGTCCCAAGTTTCCTTCTGTATATTTAAGTCCCTTTCCCATTTATCTTGAGATGCTATAATCTGTTCACTGTTACATATATCTGTCAAAAATTTTTTATAGAAATATTTACAAGGTTTCTTTTCATTTTTTACAATATACAACAATTTGTTTACAATAGTATCAAGCTTAGGTTTTCCGTCAGCCAAAATTTTCCATTTATTTGGGATTGCACTGATAATGCCGTAATACTCAATGAAGTTTGTTTTAATCTGGTAGTCTTTTGACACCATTTCAAATGTTAGAAACTTGTTATCATCAGATATCAAATCATTAACAAAAAATATACCATTTTCAATATATTCTGAATTCAGACACATCTTGCCATCTATTTTTATATATGGGTTTAGCCATATGGGCTGGTTCAAAACATCAGTACTATTTTCAATTTCTTCATTTTTATCTTTAAGCCTTGAAAAGTTTATTAAAATATCATGCCAGAAAGGGTTAAGTTTATCGGCCACAAATTGTAGGCCTTCTTGATTCAAAAATAAAATTTTATCACCCCCAAATTTTTGAATACTGCTTAGTAGCAAGGTCTTCCATGGTGAATAGTTTTGAGGATCAAAAAGTTTGGTTAACCAAGACATTTTCACACTATAGCAAAAACAAAAAATGTTGGGCATCTTAAGGCCTCCATCACAATATTCTGAATAAATAACTGACCTTTTGATCTTATCTGGTTTTCCATTCCATAAAAAATTGAAAAAAATATTCTGAATCTCCCTCAACACATCATCTGGTGGGTTTTATAATCTACACATAGTAATGTAATTGGACGCCAGTTCTTTAGATAAAATTTTGATTTACCCTCTTTTGGTATACAAGTTATCAGTCCCTGTCTTTGAGAAATAGAAAATTTGCCACAATCAAAAGCTTCATTTAAACACCTGACTAAAGGTATTTTAATATCATTCCAAAAGAATTTGTAAAACTCTACCGTAAATCCATCTATGCCAGGTGATTTAGAATTTTTCATATTTTTCAGAGCATAAAGACATTCCTGCATTGTCAAATGACCTTCACAGTGACGCACCTCCTCTTCATTTGGTTTTGTTATATATGGATTATCATGTTGAAAAAATGCATCCCTATGAGTGTCATTCAACAATGGGTTAGAGCTCGTATAAAGTTTTTTATAAAAAAGCTTTTGTTCATGTCTTATTGCAGCCGGGTCTGTCATTTCTGAGCCATCTTCTAGAATGAGTTTGGGAATTATCTTCTCTATATAGTGTTTCTTTTCTAAATTACAAAAGTAATTAGTTCCCCTTTCCCCTTCTACTTGCCATTTTGCCTTTGCTCTTATAATTGTCCCCTTAACTTTTCTTTCCCTCAGTATTTTCAATTCGGATTCCAAATTTTCCATTTCTTCAAGTATTGACGGTAAGTTATTATGTATAACTTCCTCGTTCAGTAACGATAACTTAAACATTAAATCTTTTTCCTTTTTAAGAAAGCTAGAAAAAGAAATGGAAGATCCACGGATTTTCATTTTCATCATTTCCCATAATAGTTGATAGCTTATACTGAATTGTTTATCATCTGCCTCCATATCTATATCCTCATCTAATTCATATTCTCTAATCACATTTTTAATATCCCCTTTTACTTTTTCAATAAATTCTGTTTCATTTAACAGACTGTTATTAAA
>MJUU01038784.1:7887-43447 GCA_002080025.1 Modiolus philippinarum | reverse complement strand
AGAATAACTAAATACCGGGCTACTGTACAGTAATATTTTAAAACTCACATATTTCTGTCTCCTCAGTGTAGATCAGACATAAATCCCAAAGATTCATGAATTAAGATAACCTGAAATTAAATAGAGAACATCAGGCCAACATGATCCAAAAAGAAAAGCAAAAAATCATCTTGTTGGATGATGTTTTTTATATAGAAACATACCAGTACCCTTTAGTTTTAATTTAGAAGTTTCCAAAATGTAATCGTCATCTACGTCAGAAATGTGTTTGGTACTAGTATACAATATGTGTCGGATTTACATGACTTCGTAGGGGAAAGAAATCTCAACTTTACGTA
Organism: Modiolus philippinarum; assembly: GCA_002080025.1. Classification (NCBI taxonomy): domain Eukaryota; kingdom Metazoa; phylum Mollusca; class Bivalvia; order Mytilida; family Modiolidae; genus Modiolus; species Modiolus philippinarum. The sequence goes on along the minus strand of MJUU01038784.1, from coordinate 43,109 downwards.
GTATTATAAGAAATGCTGATGTGATTTACGATCGAGGATTTAGTATCCATAAATATTTGACCTACCTGATGATTTTAGAAAAACATCTAATTTTATCCAGTTTAAGAGCATAATTAAATCTTGGGATGGGAACAATTGTAATTGCACTATATGTGCTGATACTATCTAGCCATTCCAAACTAAAATTTTTAGCTTAGCTTGCACGTTTGCTCTTATACTTGCCTTTTAGCTTAGATCTGCTTTTTAGTTGCTATTTTATTTATTTATTCTCATTGACATCTCTTTTACTATGTTTATCATAGCCAGCTCTTCATATTTGTGTCTCTTGTATGTTCCTTATTTATTTTGCATGCTTTGTTATATTGTGTTATGTTATTGTTGATTATGTCGGTCAAAAGCACACCAGTGCTTATGTTTCTTATTGTGTATATATGCCGACTCTAAATAAAAAAAATTTATAAATTATATATTATATATATTTATATTTGACATTTGTTTTAATTGTGTAAATAATGTTACACTTTTCTCGAGAGATTTAAAAAGAATATTAAGTTGTTATTGTAAGTAAAACAAAAACGCATGTTAATGTATTCTAAAGCAATTCACTTACATTTGGTTTCTATGACAATGTTAAAAATAAAAATAATACAAAATGAACCACAGAATAGAAATTGTATTTGTCAACAGTGGAAAACTTTTTCAACTTCTGTCATATTGTCATTTTGAAACATAACGAATGTTCGAATATTAATCAGAAAAATAATTTCGAAATACAAAAACTCACCAAAAGTATAATTTGAGTTATGTCCCATTTTCAACATAAATAAAAGCAAACTAATATAATTTAAAACTAAATTAGTACGTAACTTTGTATCACCCCTGCATTGATTTTTTTATCCCGAGCCATATACCCATAATGTGGGATCCAAACAATGGTTCCAACACCAACACACGGAAAGAGTTCTATATGACAACTCCTTTGGTTGATGGAATAAACATAGAGATACCTGGTGGGGGGTCAAAAGGAACTCTTGCCCAACAGACGTACCCATTATATTTCCAAGCCCGTTTAGTTTATATAAATGTACCTTATTCGAAATGGGATCATTTTGAAAAAAAACTCGGAATATGAATTTGTATTCATATTGGCTTCATGTCTTCTACATTTAGTGAACAAGTCATTGGCTTGTCCTTGTCTTCTTATACAATTTTAGTTTCTTGATATTTGGGCTATTGGATGGGGTTTGTTTCCATTGATTCATTCACCTTTTTTTACCTTTTTTTGGGACCATCTAGGGCTTGCTATATGGTGTGAGGTTCCTCACTGTGTTGAAGACCGTACGGTGACCTCTAATTGCTTTGTTTTGGGTCGTTTTAACCTGGATATGGATGTTGTCTCCTTGACATTTACCCCATTTTCTTTTTTTTCTTATGGTAAGACTAGACGTATTTTTTTATTAAAGGGGATTTTTACTCCAGGCCTACGAAATTTTATCTAAATAATTATGCTACTGTTACTTATAATTCTAATTATAATAACAATGTGAAAACTTTAACCATTTCATTGTAGATTCAAGCAAGAAATGAAAAAGGCACCCTTTTGCTATACAGAAAAAAAATCTTTAACAGATCTATCTCAGAATTCCCTTTTAAATTTAGCGGATTACTTATTTACCTATTTATCTTTTAATTGTATTCCCTAGAAGGCTTCAAATAAACAGAAACTAAACGGTATCATGATATATTTGATATAATTATTCAGTGTCATTGAGTAGTGTCAGCACCGTTAACATGTCTCGTTTTAGCAAGGAGAATATATGAAATCCCATCGAGACTTCTATGTATAAACAGATCTTTTCATACTAGAGAGCTCAATTATTTCATCCTTCACAAACATCAATAATGTATAAAACGATGTAAGAGTGATGAACAAAGCTTAAGTCATAAGTCTCTAGGATAAATCGTTCCATTAAATATCAATACAACTGTTTACAAGATGACTTGCCGGAATCAGAAAAGCATATACGACGTTTTCTTTGCTGCGAATAAACAAAATACAGAATACTTGTAACTTCTCAAATTACCTTCATTTCACGTTTTGTCATAGTTGACACAAATACTGGACATTAACTGACATTAACTGATGGAATCCGTACCAACCCACTGTTTTCCCACTTTCTCTCACGCTTTTGTAGTTTGTTGTCGGAGTGAATCAGAAGACCAAAATATGGCCGATTATGATTTATGATAGGTTCATGACAAGTAAAGACTGGAATATTGCTTGCTATTAACTCTCGTTGTTCACATACATGTATTATTACAAAATTATATTAAAAGAGAGTATGAATGTCTCATGATTTATGAAACTTTTTCTCTTCAGATGTGAAATTCTTCTATTTTTACAACATGTCCAACCGTTCGTAAACATTTACATGTAATAGTATACACACGTGAGTATACATAATGTTTTAAAGCTGAGCATTTTTAGTAGATCATGCCATCCCTCCTTAAGAACTCGCTGATACTCCAATATAATTGGTTAGGGAGGGAGCTTTCTATATGTACATGTAAGTGTTATATGCGATGTTGATCGATGCAACATCTGCAGAAGATCATGCTTACACTATTGACACCTTTAATTAGTGGTTTATATATTGTGAGTGCAGTGGCGTCTTTGTTCATGTTTATTTGTTTTGTTTATGACATGACGTCTCAATTATTGCCGTGTATTTGGATTTCTTATTGTAGATTTTTGCTTTGGTATTCGTTTACCGATGTATTTTTTCTACCTTTTTGCTTTAACCAATGCATGAGTTTGTCTTGGTGCTAATATAACCACTGGGGTGTAGTAGGAAAGTTTGACATTGTATTAGGCAGAATTATAAAATATGTCTCCGTTGTTTTCTTTGCTGGACTTGTCAATAGATGTTGCGTGCGAGATAGAAATAAGGTAAAAATACAAAAAGGACAACGAATGTATTCCTTTGCTACAAATAAACATGCCCGAACCCTTTAAATACATTAATGTTAGCTGTATAGTATTATACTTAACACATATATATTCAAATGACATTTTAACTTTTTTATATTGCAGCGTGTGTTACAAGGTTTACTAATATGTCGGCCGAACATAGGTTGATGTATGACTTAATGGCAGGATATGAAAAATCGATCAGACCAGTTAAGAACTCGTCTCAAGCTGTTAATATCAATTTGGGGTTAGCTCTTACACAGATCCTAGATTTAGTAAGTACGTCCATGTCATTTATTATCTTGAATCTTCTGTCGATGGTCATTTCTGTAACAAATGTCTTTGTGGTATGCATAGAATCTAAACGTTTTGAAGATAAGACAAAACATAAATGATCGGGAGCTGACAAGATAATCTTAGAAATCGAAAACTATGCTCAAATTAGCTGAAGTCTTGTTTTTGTATGGCGAACGTACTTCGCATTAAAACTCTTTAGGCCATTTAGGCTTTGCTATATGGTGTGAGATACCTCACTGTGTTGAAAACCGTACGATGACCCCTAGATGCTTTGTTTTGGGTCGTTTTTAACTAGAGATGGGATGTTGTCTCCTTGACATTTACCCAGTTTTCTTTCTTTTTCATATCTTATAGACAGTACTTCGGTGCTGACCCGAAAGCCGATTATATTTGGAACCTTACAATATCTAAATTTTTGTAAATTTTGTTGAAAACTAAGGAGTATCTCCCTCAAGCAAAGCTCTGTCCTTAGCTGATTTTGGCTTTACATTTAGATCATATTGGTTATTTGTTCTCTCTCAGTTTTAAAACATCTTTGAGTTTCTGGTCTTCCAAACGTTTAGATTTTATCTGCACTGAAGAGACATAAGTTGTCGAAATGCGCATATGCAGAAAGTAAATTCACAGTAACTTCGGTATTTAGTTATTTGTACATGCATGTTTTCTGGACCGTATTGTCAACTTGGCATGTGGTATTCTCAGATGCATCGAAAACGAAGAGATGAACATAGAAGCAAAACACCGTAATGTAACTTAATACCGAAGTTATGTGCATTTCGACAACTAATGTCATTTCAGTGCAGATAAAATCCAACGAGACAGCGTCCCCATTGGTATGCTATAAATCTTCTGAATAAACTGGGAGTTAAAATGTATTGATACCTGAATTGGACTATCTTCTTCGTCATTGTCTCTTCTGTTTTAGTCCCAGTTTCTAAATCAAAGACCCCCCGAGGGAACCCCGGGGTGTAGAAATAGGACCTAGTATCTCCTAAACGGGACTGACCCCGAGGGAACCCAAGGATATAGAAATAGGACCCATGCCGTGGTTATGCAGGATTAATAAATACACAACCCATCTTTCGGATGGGATGTAAACTCAGGTCCACGTGTTGGAAGAAATGCCACGCTTCCTGCACGTTAAATAACCCTTGTAGCAAGGTCTTTTTTGAGTGGTCCGTAGGTGATCGGCTACAAGGCTAAATTCTCCGCCCCTTTCGATTTCATCCTACTTTTCCAGTGGCAGTCAGAATTTCCCGTCCCATGAGCCTTTCCATACCCCAAAGTGATTATTTATTAAAAAAAAATTGTTCTCGTCTTGATATAGCTGAAATATTGCTCAGTAGACGTTAAACAATATTCAATCAATCAATCTAAATCAAAGACAGATAGATGGATGAATTTGGACTAGTTTTAAAGACCGATCTATTACATATTGAAAAAAAAATCATTTTCTTTTTGTTTAAAAAACGAAGATTGTAAATCAAACTCCAACATGATTTGAACGAAACGGTTCAAGTGAAATTTATATAACGTAAGGGGATATGTAATGTATGATCGGATTTCATGAACGAATTTTTGTGAAAATATCAATGAAAAAAATTTACACTAACTCACTTTCTTGTGAATTATAATATTGGGTGTAATAATAATAAACCAAACGCATACATGTAAAATCCACAAAAGTTCTGCAAATTGCCACTGTATTTCAAGTACCATTCGCATGAAATGTAAGTGGAAAATCTATTTATGAATTTTATTGACAAGTCGATATTATTTCTTTAAATTCACATGTAAAGCAATCCAATGGAATTTAATTGCTGAAACAATACTTGTCATGTGAAGTTTTCAGTACAAGAGAAACATGGAAAAAATCAAATTCCGCTGAAAAATCAAACATAGTTACTCTTATAAATAAACTTCAGCAATCATTACACATTGTACACTTTCATAGATTTTTTGTAGGACGAGAAGAACCAAGTGTTGACAACAAACGTTTGGATGGAAGTGGTAAGCTACTTAGGGTGTGGATCAAAGGTTGAGGAAATGTCACAGAACAAAAGTTCCATCATAACTTTTGTTCCAAAAGAATAAATAAAATAATTTAATTTCTAATTGAATATATATTACGGAATAAACGTTGCATAACAGATGTTCTACTTCAACAAGGGTATGTTACCTCCAGACGTTTTACGGTCGACATCACCATCTTGTGGACCGCTATGGGATCAGATCTTTCCCTTGAAGCTATATTGTTGTTTCCTCTCACGGATTTGACTTTACTACCGGAGTTGAAATGTCAACACGACGAGTGTCTTATAAGAAGCAGGAGATGCTTACTCTACCGGTGCACCAGATCTCACCCATGGTTTTTATTGGATCCATGTTGTTCATTTTTGTGTGTCTTCATTTTTCTTTTCTGTGCCGTGCTCGTGTTGTGTTTCTGTTTCTTTTTTTCCAATGTTATTATTTGATATTAATATTATATCATATTATTTGATTTTAATGCTGCTGATGAGAGGTTACTACTTGAAACACGTCTACAACATAACTAAATTTACTGTTTAATATGCAACTTCGGTAATTTTGTATTTTGAAACCATTGGAGCGAAGCCACTGCCGGTGGACCAGAGGTCCCCGAGGGTATTCACCAGTCCAACAGTCAGATTGTCTGATATGAAAATTTACCTAGCGATTAATAGAAATCTCCTGTTTGATCAAAATCTAACCCCTCAAAAATACTACGGCTTCATTCCGTGTATGACACTGGATGGGTGTACTTAGTACTGGATATGGCTTCCTATTTCTATATTTTTTGGTAATGAGTACTTCTTATTTTGACCATTTTTGGAGTATGACTTTCCATATTATTTGATTTTAATGCTGCTGATGAGAGGTTACTCTTGAAACACATGTACAGCATGACTAAATATGCAACTTCGGTATTTTTGTATTTTGCCATTGTCCTTGGATTGTTCGTTTTGGATTGACGGTTCGGTTCTCACTTACTTCCAGAAGAAAACATATAATGTCGATGCTTATTTATATTTGAAAAACATGTAAAAATTTGAAAATTTGCATTTATCTTGGAAATTTGTAAGATAATAGAAAAACAGAAAGTTACTTTTTATCTTCTTTCATTTTTTTTACCAAGTCCCATCTTCTGATGAAATTTCAAATATGACGAACGGCCAGAGAAGAATGAATTCTTGGCTATTGTACTCGCGTTATTTTTGCATGGTATATAAACGCCAATTTTTATTCCCTGTACAAGGTGAAACTATATCCGTTACTTAGCTTTAATAATTGCATTGGACATAGGCAACATATACATACGAAGTTCCTCTCTAAAAATAATAAACACACACCAGAATTACATCGATAGTGTCATTACTCTTTAGCTCATCTGACCCGAAGGGTCAGAGTTAGCTATTGCCATCACTTGGCGGCGTCCGTCGTCCGTTATACTTTTCACATTTTCATCTTCTCCTCTGAAACCAATGAAGCAAATTCAACCAAATTTTATAGGTATGTTGTATGGAAGGTCCTTTACAAAGATTGCTCATTTCGTTCCGATCCGATAAAAACATGGCCGCCAGTGCGGAACATAGTTAAACATTGGACCCTACAGGAAAATAACATTTTAATCTTCTCCTGTGAAACCACTGAAGCAAATTCAGCCAAACTTTTCAGGAATGATTGCGAAATGTCCTTAACAAAAATTGCTTTTTTACTTCGGATCCGATTAAAAAAACACGGCCGTCGGCACGGAACTTATGTTTAACATTGGACCCTATTGGAAAAGTCACATTTTCATATCCTCCTGGAAGATACCGGGGAAGCAAATTCAACCAAACATTTCAAGGAATGATGTGTGGAAGGTCCTTAACAAAGATTGACTATTTTGTTACAATCTGATAGAAAATATGGCCACCAACACAGAACATAGTTTAATGTTGGACCCCATGGGAAAATCACAATTTCATTTTCTTCTATTAAACCACTGAAGCAAATTCAACCAAACTTGAGAGGAATGATGTAGGTAAGGTACTTTACAAAGATTGCTCAATTTATTTAGATCCGACAAAAATATGGCCTCCAGTGCAGAACATAGTTTAACATTGGAGCCCGGTATTAGAAAACCATCCTTTTCATCATCTTTGTGAAACTATTCAAGCACAATTTAACTATATGTATAGAAGGTATTTTTCAAATATTACTCATTTCAATGGGATCAGACAAAAAACATGGGTGCTAATAGAGAACTTAGCTAAACATTAGACACCATTGGTAAAAACATCATTTTTGGTCATGCATAACATAGAAGTATTTTGTCAGGTGAGCGATACAGGCTCAGTCTCTGGGCCTCTAGTTTAATTTTATTAAAGGATACATTTTTGAGGCATTGGGTTTGAAATGTTGCTTATTTTATTTTCTTAAACGGAAATTTTGAAATGGTTATTTTGGAATCAATTTCATACAAGCTTTCTAGGTATTTAATAAATTTCTTAATTCTTCATGTAAAAAATGGATAACAGGAAACGTTAATTAAACGAGCATGAATTAAACAAATATTGTTTGTGGTAATACATTTGCAAACGAACCAAAGCGATGGGGTCTTCAACAATCAGCCATTCTCATATATTTGTACCTCATAGCAAGTTTTAAACGGCCCTTAGCGCCGGTTTTACCGGCATTCATTGCTAAATGTCCAACAACGCCACATTCATTTATCCTTCTTGTCATGGATGCAAGGATGTCAAAAACATAAATTAACTGGCAAAGTGCTCGTAGAAATGATGTTAACCGTTATAGTCATCAAAAATTAAAAGAAGGGATAACAGGAAACATCCACACCAGGTGGTACGCATGGAGATCTTTCTTACCCTTCCGAAGCACTTAATGATACCTCAGTTTATATAGTGGTATACACTGCTAGTGCTTCAGGTATGTGGCATTTTATTTGTTTTGTCTTTGTCATACTGTCTCAATTCGTGTTGGATGTGAATTGCAGTGAGTTAGAAATTTTTATCTCTCCACGAAGTGAGTGGGGCTTATGTGATACCCTGAGCGTCGGCGTCCACGTTCGGTTAGGGAGAATGGTAAAAGTCCATTCCTGGTTACTGGAATGTCCTACATCAACCATATTGGTACGTGCGATGCATTTTTGGATGACAACCACAATGCATGTTTCGGATGCTGTCTGTGACCTTCATTTTACGCATGAGCGACTAGGATAGGTAGAATGGTTAAAGTCCATTTCGCGGTTACTGACATGTCCCGCATTATCATATTACTATGTATGATGCATTTTGGGATGACAACAACAATGCATGCTTCGGATGCTGTCTGTGACCTACATTTTATGCATGAGCAACTTGGTTAGTTAGAATGGTTAAAGTCCATTTCCCGGTCACTGACATGTCCCACATCAACCATATTGGTATGTATGATGCATTTTGGGATTAAAACAACAATGCCTGCTTTGGATGCTGTTTGACCTACATTTTAAGCATGAACGACTTGGTTAGGTAGAATGGTTAAAGTCCATTCCCGGTTCCTGACATGTCAAACATCAACCAAATTGGTATGAATGGTGTATTTTGGGATTCCAACAACAATGCATCCTTCGGATGCTGTCTGTGACGTACACTTTACGCATGAGCGACTTGGTTATTTAGAATGGTTAAAGTCCATTCCCGGTTTATGACATGTCCCACATCAACCAAATTACTATGCATGATGCATTTTGGGATGACAACAACAATGCATGCTTCGGATGCTGTCTGTGACCTACATTTGACGCACGAGCGACTTGGTTAGGTAGAATGATTTAAGTCCATTCCCGCTTATTGACATGTCCTACATCAACCATATTGCTATGCATGATGCATTTTGGGATGGCAACAACAATATATGTATGTACAAGCTTAGGATTCTGTCTGTGACCTACAGCCAATTGGTTAATTAGAATGGTTAAGGTCTATTTCTGCTTACTGACAAGTCCCACATCAAACATATTGGTATGCGTCATGTATTTTGGGATTACAGTCTTTAACCTACATTTTACACATAAATGAATCTGTTAAAAAGAATGATTATAGTCCATTCCTGTTTACTGACATGTTTAACATGTGACAATGCTGTGCAACGAGGTGAGCTTAGAAGGCTGTGTCTGCTTCTATGGTTTATTCTAAAATTCTCCCGTTCATCGTTTTTACTTTTGAATTCCTTTTCCAATTTACTACAATAACTGAAAATTACAATAACATGCTACAATCTACCAGGGAAAAATACAAATAAGACAAAAGACAGATGTATACAACGATAGAAACTCGGGACAGTCGAACTTGGTACCGCAAAAGCAAGCAGTAGTGTAAATCGGTTTATGTGTACCAAGACCTCCCCTTTATTTGTCCCGATTTCGTATAGTATAATAAAAATCCTTTTCCTGCATTTAAAATTTTACAGTCCGCCTATTCTATGTCCAATATAAAAGTTTATTTGGAACATTTTTTGCTTCGAACTTGGAAAAGTTATACTCCGTTCTCAATACCCTAGCGTCGACCTAATTGATCCTCTAGATTGTTTCTAAATACCTTACTACAAATTTGATAGCATTCGATTTTTAGTTCCTATGTCACTTTTTGTTCGATTTTATCTGCTTTCATGCTTGTCATCATTTTCCAGGAATGGTATGACCAAAAACTACATTGGACATCAGATGATTATGATGGAATAACGAGTATACGTATCCCATGTGCCAGGCTTTGGTTACCAGACGTCGTCTTATATAACAGGTACGTATCCCATGTGCCAGGCTTTGGTTACCAGACGTCGTGTTGTATAACAGGTACGCATCCCATGTGCCAGGCTTTGGTTACCATGCAGACTCTCTGTTGTATAACAGGTAGGTATCCCATGTGCCAAGCTTTGGTTACCAGACGTCGTTTTGTATAACAGGTACCTATGCCATTTGCCAGGCTTTTGTTATCAAATGCCATTTAGTATAATAGGAACGCTTTTTATTATCCTTCCCTATGGTTATATCAGCCTGAAGACTGCTTCCGCAAAAGACGTATACGGCGGATATGAAGTTGACCTGCATATATCAAGCGATTCACCCAACGTTTTAAAGTAAATAACTTTTTTTCAAGTGTTCAAACGAAATCAGTCTGAACGTGGCATCAACACGTGTACTTTGTACCAAGCATGGGCTCTGTTCATTAACGAAAAAAGCTTGGTATATGACTGAGCATTCCGGCTCTCTTGTTCCATTAATATAAACGCGCCTTGAATAAAATTAATTGACAGAATAACCATAGCAAGTCTGTTGAAGTCTTGCATTGAACTCCCATTAAACGAATGTTAAAAATCACACTGGCTTTACTCTTATACTGAAACGTATTCTTTTTAACCTTCATTGCTAATCATCAATCTCAGAAAACATGACCGTAGCGATATTTTCTTCAAATAGATAACTTTTACTTTGTAACAAACTGAAAATAATTATTTTATTTCTAATTAAATAGGATATTAATAAATGAGCCTCCTAGTAAGATTGTGATGATCCACGATGCAAAGCCTTCAGACAGTGTTGTTAATAGGTATTTAACCAATCTCCTAGTTGTATTTGCAAATTTGTGTAACCAAAGAGACATGAACGAAAATAGCATTATGGTTTACAGAATTCAGTCTGACTGCATTACCATTTTGGTCCCGAGACTACTATTGCGCATCTGTATTCGACAAAATGCCATTTACAAATTTTATTCTTTTGTTAATTTCACAGTGCTAGACAAGCTTTCTGACGTATTAGACTATGGCTCGTATGCTCCCAATGGTTAATTATTTTGTTACAAAATTAACAGTGTTGCTTTATTGATCTCGAATAATGTCCTTTTCCCCTGATTTTATATCCTTTAACATACTAATTTTGCGAATGCGTCAAATCTTCTCGAAAACTTTTTAACAAATGACAAAATACCGAGATTACGGTGAACTAAGTTTCTGCCTAGGCGCATTATATCTCTTCAGTGCAGATCAAATCAAAATATTTGGAATTTCATTAAACCGTAATTTGTGTAAAAGCTGATAGAGAACAAATTACCAATAAGATCGAAATAGGAAAGCCAAAATCAGCTAAGGACAGAGCTATACAAGAGGGGGATACACCGAAGGTTTAAATAAAAATTCTCAAATTTCAATACTGGACGTTTCCAAATAAAAGCGGTTTTCGGGCAAGCATCGCGATACTGGCTACTGGCTTGGCGACTACACACTCGGTGACTGACAGTCCACCAGCAGTGGCATCCAGCCAGTGGAAATAAATAACAAAATACCGAAGTTACGGCGAATTTAATTTCTGCGTATGTGCGTTTCGACAACATATGTCTCTTCAGTGTTGTTCAAATCAAAACATTTGGAAATCCATAAAAGAAATGTGTGTAAAAGCTGATAGATTAGTTCTTAAAGGGGTCATCTTTTATATATAAGTAGTAATTAAATCAATTAAAATGCATTGCATAAAATTAAATAAAAGATACAGCCGCTGAACTCGCCACTTGAATTTTGTCAGACTATAACAAATGTTGTAGGTTCTTGTTAAAATTCATTGTATAGGACCTCAAAAACTTAAATAAACGAACTGCCATTTGGAAAGACAACTATTTATACATTCGCAGAAAGAAATTGGTTTTGTGCTCTGTATCATCTGAGTAGCACCTTCTTCTCCAACACTGTAAATAGCAAAAATGGACACAAAATGCTGTTTACAGCCATGTTCGATTGCTAATAAATAATAAAAAAAACATACTACTACTAGCGTGGCATATTTTCGAAAACATTTGTGCATATTATGAGGCCTCAATTAAAATATTGTTTGTTTGCTTTTCCGCATCCGTCCGGACTAAGAAAATTTTATTGCTTCTAGATTAGTTATTATTTTTAATAACCATTGATGTTATTTATTTATCTTTAATTCAATCAACTGAGAAGCAACTTTAGAAGCGATTAATTAGATAACCAAAACTAACTAATGTCAAGGATTTGCAGGATTTGTATAGTAATTAATAATTCAACAAAAAGACGTTTAAATAAAGATGACCTTATTCACATTTGGAAACAGTGATTTAGTGGTACGAGTTGAAAATTTTAGACACTAATGACCATCTTACCTACAATGACTGTCGAAACAATATTTCGACTTTCTCGTATACGCTTCAGATTATACATCTGTATCATTTCATCATCTTAATGTAAATATCCTGTCCTTAGCCTTATATTCATTTTAAACTCGTTGCCCTGATGGTCCCTTCCCAATTATTATCTTAATCAGTATACATTTGTATATTTTTTTTAATTATAGAATACATCAGTGGTCTTGAATGATACATTTTTTGTAGATTACTCTAGAGACAAAATATATGTTTCAGATATTTCCCGTGATGTTAATTCATCCTGCCCTTATCCATTGCTCCACCTTCAACGCCCGTTTTCATTTCGAACTTCCTCCTCTATTTCCCGATTATGCTTCAGATTACAAATCTTTATAAATTCATCAATATAAATGTAGATCACCTACCCACATAAACATTTTCAGCTCCTTGCTCCGGTGAATTCCCCATTATAAGATACTGTTTACATCATAGTATGTATCATAGATTTAATGTGTTTTTTGTCCTTTTTTAATTTTTTTTCCTTGCAAATATCTGGCTTTGCCAGTCAGTGTTATTGTTATAGCACTATAACAAAAATGATCTTTTTTTAAACATTCATCTAAGATGACAAAATGAAATACATCTACCTTCCCTACCCACCGACCCATCACTTTCAATGTACAGTCGGTGATCTGCAAACAAATATATTTTTAAGGTTGGCCTGAAAATGACCAAACATTGGCACAAAGTTCAAGACTAAATGCCCATACTTCTTAACGATTATTGAAAGTTTTATGGCATAGGAGAAGAAAACAAATAAACATTTTAATAATCAAGATTTTGTAAGCAAATCCCTTTGGTGGTGCACCGATACCATCAAGGGTCTTACCTGTATGTAAATCACTTAACCGAACCAAGGGATTCTTTAAGTAAACTGTGTATTTCATATCAATATTAAAATAATTTTATACATTTAACAATTTCAAAAATTTCATAAATGTATCAAAATGCCGATACAAAAGTCTCCCAAACAAACTGAACTACCCCAATCTTCACACTTATTTGCCCATTTTATTGGAAAGTGTTGACATTTGAAAGTCTAAGACCAGAACAACCAATTTCCAGTATGTCAGATAACCTTTCTGTAAGTTTCCTCCAATTCTGAACACTTTCGATGATCCTTCTTTTTTTCATATTTCAATGGCGAGCAGTGCCATTTTGAAAATTCCAAGACCCGATTGCACCTTTTGGAATATGGATCCAAAATCCTGTGCAGGTTGGGTAAGATTGTATCATTAGTTTCAAAGAAAATGGTGGGACAAACTTTGAGGCGGAAGAAACGTTAGTCTCTCCCAAACTTCGTTTGTAAGACTTGACAATACCTAGCTTCATTTAATTGCAGATATCTTTCACAAATACAAAATTCAGGTAAAACCTGCCCCAATTTTCACAGTAGAATATAGATCAATAGGAAATTGCTGTTGTGTTGCTACCGGACACTACCGTACAATGGAAAAGGGGGGTTGGGGTTGGCGCCCCATAAAACCGGTTTAACCCACCATTTCATTTGAAATGTCTGTACAATTACAGTTGACAATCGCACCTGCTTTGTCTGTTTGACAATTTTCTTCGGCAGTTTGTTATTACCTCCATATTCTTTGATAAGTAAGCATGATGTTCAATGTCGTGAAAGGACACTTAATCTTACATGATCTTACACTTACACTATAGCAGGATTACAATAAAGATTTATAACATCGTTTTATTTCAGCATCTAGTAAGTGTTCTACCACCAATTTATTCATCCATTTAGCCAATTCACTTACTTGTATAAAGGAGTTGGTTATTAAATATTGTGAAAAAAACTTATCAAAACTCTGGTGTAAATTACTTTTGGAGTGTAAAAAATTCTATTGAAATTTTAGATAAACTACAATATATTCAAAAACCAGTCTCATCTATCGACAGTTATGATTTTTCTATACTTTATACTACCCTTCCACATAATTTGATTAAATCCAAGTTTAGACAACTTATTATATGGTCTTTTAAATTTTCTGGTCTGCAGTTCATTTGCTCTAACAAAAAGCAAGGATTCTTCTCTAATATAACCTATAATGATAATTGTTCCTGGACATGTGATGATATGATTAATGCACTCAATCTTTTGCTGGACAATATTTTTGTTCGTTTCGGCAACAATATTTATCAACAGGTCATAGGTATTCCCATGTGTACAAATTGTGCACCTCTCATCTCACAGATCTTTTTCTTTTCTGTTACGAACGAGATTTCATGAAAAACTTTCAAAACGGAACCATACCTAACAGTGATAAACCTATTTCTATTTCAATGATAACAGCAGGTATATTGACGATATCCTCACTATTGATAATCCCAGTTTTTAGATTATGTAGACATTATTTATCCACAACACTTGAAATAAAATAAAGCTAACAATGATTCCAAATGTTGCCCTTTTCTGGATCTGACTATCATTTTTGACTCTGGTAAAATCAAAACCAAAATATATGATAAAAAGGGATGATTTTGATTTCACCATTATTAATTTCCCTTTTCTTGACGGCGACATTCCCCTTGCTCCATCCTACGGGGTGTATATTTCCCAACTGGTACGATTCGCGCGAGTTTGTTCTACTCTTGATGATTTCAATGAACGTAACCGTACTATCACAGCCAAACTTTTACAACAGGGTTACAGATTTCATAAGTTGTTGAATACCTTTAAGAAGTTTTGTGATAGATATGAACATGTTATATCTAAATATGTCATTACTCGTAAACAGCTTATTACTATGGGCATTTCTAGTCCTCAATTTTACGGAAATGTTGTTAAAAGATGCCAGAAATTTATTAAAAATCAAGAAAAGCTGGGACGTAACTTACATTCTTTGCGTAATAGGGGATATCGACAAGATATTCTGCTTGCATCCGTTAAATTAGCTTTGAGACCTAGTAACCTGAAAATTTTGCACACAAACTGGCCTCTCACTGATACTGCCGATGTCTACTGAAATTTATGATGATTCTTGACCAAACTCTTCGGGAAGTTTTGAGTTTGATTTTTCTTCCGTAGTTCGACAGTGTTCTACCAGCAGACTAGGCTCCTTGAGCTAGCCGGCAGTTTAGCGGCGAGCACCCCTTGACCCATTTTTCAAAACTACGAATTGTCCTTTTCTCTCCTTTCAAGATTGTGGTCATGGAGTTAGTAGTCTACCTGTAATGGGTTTTATTCGTATGTTTTATACTATAGGGAAACGGGACAGATAAAGGGGAGGTTTGGGTACCCATAAACCGGTTTAACCCTACCGCTGGCTTTTGCTAGTGCGGGTACCAAGTCCGGCTGTCCGAAGTTCCTATCGTTGTCTACGTTTGTCTTTTGTCTTATACGTGTTTTTCTTGTGCAAATTGTTGCATGTAATTATAATTTTCAGCCATTGTAGGTGTTTCCTGTTATCCATTTTTTAACATTTATAAATTCAAGATTAAAAAAACGAAGCTTGATATCGCCAAACATAAGCTGATATAATTTGTTTTACAATGTAGATTGCATTTACCATAAAACCAATGCTGTATACTATTTTATGACTATTTTTAGTCTCCATAGCTATTTCAAGCCCAGTCTTCAAGTTCTCCAAAAGATATCGAACCTGCCCAAACATTTTTATTTAGCTTATGAGAATCTCTCTGTAAAAAGCTCTGTATGTAACTTTTTCAATGCTCTAATTCATTTGTTCTTCATCAGCTATATCATGTTTTTATTTTCTGTTTCCCAAACTTTGGATATAATTTCAAGCGATGAGAAAAACAGGTCCCTCTGGCTATCTACAGAATACAAATTAATTACAATATTGTGTTATTATGTTGTTTAATCTTCACTCTCACACTACACCAGACAATCTATAGTTTCCATCATTTATAAAACAGACGGATTAGAGTTCAATTTCTCCTTGACATTGACAGATGTGATTATGTAACTTGAAGATCACTTTATCTTCTTTAAATGCCAAAATTCGATTGATTAGAATTAAAGATCATTGGTATGTTTATAACTTCTCGTATTCTACTTTATATGATTCAGGGTTATATAGTAGTTAAGTACAAGAGGCATAGTATACTGATATTCAATACTTATAATGCATTTTAATATATATATCAATAGTGGATTGTTAGTCCCCGAGGGTATTCATCAATCAAGTAGCCAGTACTTTGGTGCTGGTCCGAAAACCGATTTTATTTGGAAACTTGCATCTGAATTTTAGACAATTTTGTTTAAAAACTAAGGAGTATCTCCCTCTTGCGTATAGCTCTGTTTTTAGCTGATTTTTGCTCTTCTATTTAGATCTTATTGATTATTCGTTTTCCATCAGTTTCTACACGTATTTCGGTTTATGGACTTCTTAATTTTTTATTTTATCTACACTGAAGAGACATAAATTGTCGAAATTCGCATATGCAGAAACAAAATTCATAGTAACTTTGTTATTTAATAGATGTATTTCTACACAAACTGCTTTAGAGTTGAGACCGGGCCGGGTGCGTCAAAGGATAAGTGTTTGTTACTATGCATGAGCGTCTAACATGGAAAACGATATTTGATGTTAAAAACTAAGGAGTATCTCCCTCATGCATTGCTCTGTCCTTAGCTGAATTTTGGCTTTTCTATTTAGATCGTTTAGGTTATTTGTTCTCTATCAGCTTTAACACGTTTTTCGGTTGATGGACTTTCAAATGTTTTGGTTTTGATCTGCACTGATGAGACATAAGTTGTCGAAATGCGCATATGCAGAAAATAAATTGACAGTAACTCGGTATTTTGTTATTTCTAACTTATCGGTAATTTGTAGGAATTTCCCGTGATCTCCATTATTTGATAATTTCGGTAAAGAAAATAATGGGTCACTATCAAGACTGCTCGCGTTGCTATGAGTCTTGTTCATATGCGTGACACGTCTGACTGACGAAGAATGGATATTAAAATTGCAACTAAAAATAAATTAACTATGCTAAAACAGGAGTTTCAGCTTATTTCAATGATATACTTTTATTTAACATTTTGTGAATTACCGATAAAAGAAATATAGGCCATTTTTTTTTGATACGGACTTAATCACGGCTTGACGCATGAAGCTCCCCCTTACGGACGTGCTTAATGTCATTATCAAATAGAAATGTCCCATATCCAATATTTATGAAATCGTAGTTCGAACGTACCGATAGATGAGACAGCTTTGTACTAATAAATGTTTTTAGACTCTTACAATTACACTCCTTCTCCTCCATAACCCTGTAGTAGTATCTTGTTGGGAATAGTCATGTCTTTGCAAAGTCCTCGTATCGAAAATTATTAACTTATCCATACTTAGCTTGAACAATTAGATTCCTCTTAATATGTCTATAAATTCAATAAAATACAACAGGAAACGCCAATTACTTAAAATTTCAGTCACACCTTAGATGTAAAATGCTTACATATCATAATTTGCGTATGTTACAAAAACCGAAAACTCTCATATTTTAATTGCTTTGATAATATAAATATGCTAAGTCTAAAAATAAGCCAAACTCTATACTAATATGACAATTTGTTTTGCTCGAAACTGTTAGATATTTTGATTAATATTCATTTAGTTTCAATATTGTGGACAAAAATAAAAGACAAATATCGCGTTCAAAACAAAATAACAAAAAGAAATCAACAAAATTCATAAATTAACTTGGGTAGAAAAACTACTAATATATTAACACAACAAGACGAAAAACAGAGAAGGGCGTATGTGGCCCGGATAAGGACTGAAGTGAATACTCTTACCTGATGGATCAAATAATTAGAAGATTCAAATACTAGTTACTTCGAATGGGACGACGGTAAGTCGGATTCTGACAGCACGAAATAATTATCCAATCAAAACTCAATTAACAAAATGCATCTGAAATGCATTTTAATTCTTTTGAGATTTCAAAGGGAGCCATGTCAAGTCGTCCAGATAGAACCAGCTTCCCCTCCCCCATCCCCGCAAAAAAGAGTGAAGAAATTATGGAGTTACAGAAAGGATGGTATAAACAGCAATTAATTTTTAAAGTACCAAGTATTAAGATTTTCTTCCGGTGACAAAATCATCTAGTCAATATTAAAGGCCTATTCTTAACTTGTTTCCGATGCATGTATGAATCATCATAAGATTTAAAAAAAAACTAAGCAAAAATTAAATTATCAGTTTAATTACTTTTGTTATGTGTTATTCTTTTTTAGTGTGGATGACTATACTTCAGGATACATGCCAAGTCTTGCAATGGTATTCAACACTAGTCGCGTGTTTTGGGGACCAGTTGTGCGATTTCGTAGTTCTTGCAAAATCGACATAACTTATTTTCCTTTTGATGACCAAGTATGTAGGTTAAAGCTTGGTTCCTGGGCCTATCATGGTCTGCAGGTATGTACGTTATATGACTTTGATAATAAAAACAGGGGCTGAAGTCATCACTGCTCTGCATGATATTTAAAATATTTACTATATTACAATGTATAAACTATGCTTAAAAGTGAATGAGTAGAAATGTCGTAGAGATCAGAGACAATTTACCACGACATAAAAATCCTCTTTCCTATAATTACGGTTTTCAACTTGGTGATTTGGAAAAATGAAAGGATATGGAGTAAATGTACATGTGCCAAAAACGCACAAGATACATAGAAAACTCCAATTTATCAAGGACAGGGCTTTTATTCCTCTCTACATCTTGATGTTGCCTGTGGGTCTTCAACCAGAGGTGAACAATATTCAACCCTCAAGCGAGATCAAGAAAGCCCCTAGCGTGTACTTAAGCGGTATTCTCGACAAAAATTATATCAAGGGGACGACCATTTGATTTGCATGAGAGCTTATATATTTTTCAAGTCTCACACTAAACAAATTCATTATTTTCACCAAATGTCACACCAAATCATTAAATCTCCCCCCCCTCCCCGAACACCATTAAATTATTTATTCCCACAACTAATAGGATTAGAATATTTATTTTTAATAGCTCCAGAATTAAATTATTTATTTGCAAATTACCAAAGCCTCCCTTTGAAATGGTCGTCAAATAATTACAAAATTACCTTTAATGTTTTCATGTTTGTTATTCTAGCAACTACATGTATCAACTATAACGTTCTGAAAACAATATCAAACTTTTATCTCAAGAACTATCAAAAACTCAGACGTAAAAACATTACAAGTCATATTAATTTTTGGGTTCATGTTGTTCATCTGCTTGTGTGCCCCCATTTTTAGTTCGCCTAAACAAAGTTGAGGGGGACTATTGGAGTATCCCGGCGTCCGCGTCTACGTCCTCGTTTATATATTTGGGTATATATCTCAGCATCTATGCATGGAAGAGTCATCAAACATTTCCTGCAGGTGCATCTTGGGCTGACTCACAGCCCCTAGAAAAAAAGGCCTCTTGGACCTATATTTTCCGCATGAACGACTTACATTCAAATTTACGTCCGAGTTCAGATCTCGGTCACTATACATAGTAGGACCATGTAACCTTGCATATCGTACAAATCTGATGGTAACTCCGCATCCAGGCAAAATTGGCTTACGTTGACCTTTATTTACTGCATGAATGACTTACCTTCGAGTTTACATCAGCGTTCAGATTTCAGTCACTGTACATGGTAGGATCACGTAACCTTGCATATGCAAACATCTCTGATGGTAGGTCAGAATCAAGGCAAAATTAGGTCATTTGGACCTATATTTTAACTTGAACGGGTTACATTTAGTTTACGTCCGATTTAAGTTATCAGTCATTATACATGTTGGGAAGAGGTAAAGTTGCATATGCATGCATCTCTGAGGGTAGGGCAGCATCCAGGCAAAATTAGGTCATTTTGACCTATTTTCCCACTTGAACGACTTACTTTCAAGTTTACGTCCGAGTTCAGATTTCATCGACTGATGTGATGTCTTATGTTTGTTTTTCAGTGCGTTTCCAATATTGTCAATGTCTTTGACTATTCTTTTTCGTCTAACTATTAGGGGTTTTCTTGCACTAGCACAAGATATGTGCATTTTTGAATCTGCACTAAAAAGCGTAATAAATAAATACATAAAAAGAAAGTTACTCTTACAGTGAACAATGAGCAGATAGAATTTCAATGCACAATAGGGTCTGTAAGTCTCGTACAAATTTGGAACTTCCGGGATCAAAAATTGTACCCGGAAGTTACATTTTAAACAAAGATATATGACGTTTCAAACAAACATTTGAACGCCATAATCCTCTGACATCATGTTTTGGCGGGAAGCGTTTTCGAATATCCTCTTTATCGTGGATTCTCGTGAGTCACATGAAGAGACTTACGGACCCTATAGACAAAATCCTACGAAAACATGGTTAGGTTTAGCAAATTGAACAACGGATTTAATGTTCTTCATCTGGCACCATGTGGTCTTCAACATTAAACAAACACTAATGCCTCATATAAGTTCAAGACGGCTTATAACACCGCATTAGACGGAATTTACTGGTCGAAAAAAGCCACATTTTCTCAAAATTTATAAATTCAAAATAAAAATTATCTTATTATACGGACATAACTTTAAGATGAAGAACAACAACAAAAGCGTTGTTCTATTGCTTGGTTTAAACATGTATTTATAGAAACTTTGTGCATTTACTCCATATTAAACGAACTTTTCAGTTATGTGTTCGTATTTATTATTTTTTATGCTAAATTAGAATTAATTTTTTTAAGCTTCTCAGCATAACATTATTCACTAACCATGCTAACCTACAAACAGGTTCAGTTTTATCAGTATATTTTGATAATCATTCTATTTTGTCCACTTTTAGGTAAACGTTTTCAACAGATCACATACAATCGATCTTTCGAACTTAGTCGACAATGGCGAATGGGAACTTATCGATGTGAAAGTGGAACGGAACGTCATATTCTACAACTGTTGTACAGAGCCATTCCCTGACGTTACTTTTTTCATTCATTTAAGAAGACGTGTAAAATACTATTTTATGAACATCATCATTCCTTGCATCATACTTTCGTTTCTGTGCATATCAGGATTTTTATTACCTCCAGAGAGCGGAGAGAAAATAACATTAGGATTATCCGTTCTGTTGACTATAACAGTATTTATGTTAATGGTAGCTGACAAAATGCCTTCTACATCAGAATCTATCTCTGTGATTAGTAAGTACAGCTTAGTTGTTTAAAATCATAAATTATTCTGATACTACTTGTAGGTCTTGCCAACAGGAATACAAAATGCACAAGCAAAACATAAAACAACCACAAGGCATTCATCGATTCATTTAAAAAGAAAACTTGCAACTTGCAACTTTCAGAAAATCTATAAAAGAATATGATTATGTTATACCTATGATTTTGAATTTGGTCATAATTATAATGCTCGAGTGATAACAAATAAAAAATAAAAATGACAAGCTGGCAAATAAACCACAAAACAGGTATAACCACTGGTTGGTATCATCAATTTGGAGCTTGCACGGAATGCAATCAGAAGTTGGTACATGTAAACTCGTTAGTTCCTCTGGAAAAAATCGGGAGGAGCAAGTTGTTTTGACAAGGTAAACGAACAACTCATGTTTATAATTTAAATGGTGAAGACCGACATGACTGTATTCTGTGTAATTGTGCTTACTCAATAAAATATTTTTACTTGACTGTGTCGATGTTGCCGACACACGTCGCACATTTTATACAGCTGATTCTCTTAAAGAATTAGTTTCAAACGTCGCTGGCGACAAAATTATTCAATTATTTGTACAGTAAAATTTAAGTATATTATCCAATTTTTAAATTTTATCAAATTTGATCTATTCACCTGAAATTGTCTATTATATATGATTTCATCTTTTATAAATCTATTTTATTGTACATAGCAATATGTTTTAAGTGATTTTTTAACTATGAAAAAGAAAGGAAATGGGGTAAATGTCAAGGAGACAACATCCTCTCTCCAGGTTAAAACGACCCATAACAACTATATATATATTACTAAATTATCAACAGTTCATGCCAGGATATAGCTGAAATATTGCTTAAGTTGGCGTAAAGTAACAATCAATCAATCAATCGATTTGGAGTTTTCCATACAAACTGAATTTTTCGTCTTTTTGACAACCTTACAGGGGAACATGTTTTTAACAACGGCAGTAGAATACCGAAGTAACAAAGCACAAGACTAAATAAATCAAAGTCAAGAGACGAGGAAAAAGCAAGAACACCGGAAAACGGAACACCAAAGACTATACATTGTCATAAAACACTCAAACACTACATATACAAGACACAAAGCTAAAGCACTTACAGTGTGAACTCTCAAAAAGACAGGGTGACATCAGGTGCTCCGGAAGGGTAAGCATGTCTTGCTCTGTATACAGCATCCGTCACACTGTCAGTGGGTCAATCCAGGGTAAGTCAAAAACGGTATGTCAAATCCGGGTAGACGTAAATCTAGCTAAAATGTCAGTTTTCATTTGAGACACTGACATTTCATATCTATCTATAATGTCGTGATGACGGCCTTAGAATTTCTGAAGGGACGAAAGTAACAATGGCTGAACATATCCCTGACTCAGCAGTTTTTGTGACAGTGCTTTTGCTCTTTCCACAAACTCACTGTATGAACTGCACGCTTTACAGTAACGAAGTAATTGTGAAATATACACTCCATATGCTGGCGAGGTAGGTATATTGCTGCAGAGGAAGGGAGAGTTCATACTTGGAAAATCAAAATCATCATGTTTGTAATATCGCCTAGATTTCAGACGTCCATGTTCGTCAAGGTATTACAAAATGTCAAGGTATGAAGAAGAATTTGATGTATCGGTTGTCTCTTTAATTTCAAGTTCACTGGGGTAGATGCGATGTAAATATTCTTTAGATCTTGGTTTATTAAGAGAAAGTACATCGTCTATATATCTGAAGCTTAAATAAAAGTCTGGGCTAGTTGTTTTTGTTTCTGTTGTATTAGACCTTGTAAAACTTCGCCTCATACGAATACAGGAAAAGGTCAGCTAAAAGTGGCGCGCAATTTGTTCACATAGGAATCCCAATTGTCTGTTGAAAAAGCGGCCTCCACATTTAACAAAAATGTTGTCGATAAAAAAATCAAGCATCTTTATCACGCCATTTTCACTGAATTTCTTGTTTGACACGGTGTATGTTGTATCTTTTCCTATTAACAAATAGGAATACCTGCGTTCTCCGTTTTTGGTAGAGAAACATTTAAATGAAGTATTTGTGTAGGTGGTTTCGTAAATTTTTTAAGAAAATATAGGTTATAAAAGTAGTATTTGTGTACTAGGTGGTTTCATAATTTTTTAAAGTAAATATATGTTATAAAAGTTTCAAATTGTTTTCCTTTCCCAATATTTCAGTTTGATAGTTCTGTTTTCCAGAAGAGATTCATTAAAATTCAGCATTCAGTGTCTACTTGTTTTCTAAGAAAGATGAACTCTACAGAATAAAAATGTTGTACATTAATTCTTGACCTATAGAACAGAGCTGTGAGACAATGTTTTTCTTGAAAAAAAATATCAGGCGTCAATAAATACTTAAATTTGTAGAATTACTAGATACCGATCTTTTCGAAAATATAGTTACCGCAGATGGCAATTTCGACGACTTGAAGCTTTCTTTTGAGTTTGTAAATACCTACAGCTTGGTTAGAAACATTGTAAAAACATTTATTTTTTTCTACACTCTCTATCACTCTCCAACATGATAAATCGAAGTCTATACTCAAGGATTCAATACAACAGTCTAAAGCAGATACCTGGGAGAAATAATGGTTATTGTTTAACATCTAACAAAAAGTTAAAATAAAAGTATGCCATGGATGTGCTGAAATTTTAAATGGAAAGAAAAGTGTTCTGTGAGAGATTGGAGTACATATTGGGAATTTTATTGCGCAAATTAAGACGATTTATTCTAATTCCTATGAAATAAGCAATGACAGGATATGGAGTAAATGCACGTCAGTCGTTACAAATACATGGCAAAAATAAGTAATGGAACAACGCTTTTACTCTGACGCCAGGTTCATTTTGGCTAATTCAGAAAAAAGACTTCAAGATCAAGAGCAACAATAAAAAAGACCCATCAAAATAGTCAGACTTGTCTGACATGAAAATTTATCCTTGGGTATTATAGACATTCCCTTTTTTAATTAAAATTCTAACCACATAAAATATTGAGGCTTCATTCTGTGTATGACACTCGGAAATTGTTTTTGGTCATGTATTTGGCTTCCTATTTCGATATTTTTGGAAATTAGTACTTCTTTTTAGACTACTTTTTGATAGTGGCTTTACACATTATTTGATTTTAATGCTGCTGATGAGAGGTCACTCCCTGGAACACGTGTACAGCATAACGAAATTATAATACATGTAGACAATTTGTAGTAGTGAAAGGTAGTCAAGTAAGTGAGAACCGAACCGTCAGTTTAAAACAAATCATTAACGACAATGTATGGCAACATCGGAAAAAAGGAAACAAAGACATCACCTGAGTACGGTACAGACATGAAAAATGAAGACAGCATACAAAGGTTAAAACAAGGACCAAATAAAAACAACATGTAGATGTAGAGTTAATTGCTAAACAGTGACTCCCACATGAAACCGGGTTTTGAATAGTTTTGTGACGATCCACGCGTGAAAATGATCATTTTACCCTATCTTAACACCAAATTTCAGGTCTTAAATGAGAGTTCAAGCTGTCATTACTGTATATCACATTGATAATTCTAGTTTTGTCTTTGTTTTACTGATATTTTATAATGTCGTTAATACTAAAGAGTTTCAAAGGTTGCCTTGTGTACTGATTGATTTTGAGAGTAGTAAAACGTAACATGGAGTTTTAATCGCTTCGGTTTAAGTGGTATACAATGAATCGACCCATCAACCACAGAAGAAATATTAATTAAAAAAAACATATTCTAGCTTGCTGTGTGACTCCGTGGGACAGATAACGGTTCCTCCTCGCCTCGGACACTTGATGATGCTTCGAGTTTTTGGATGGCAGTTAAAGGTGCTGAAGTTTTGTTCGGAAAGTTCACTTTTTGTTAATTTCTCTTATTTATTCATGATATGTACAACATTGTTTCATTTGAATTGATCGTTATTGATTTTTGATTGTATATTTCCATTTTCTTTAGTTTTGAATTTTTAATCGTTTGATGATAGACGTCTGAAGGGAAAATGACAGGAAACACCTACAATGACCGAAAATTACAATCAAATGTCACAATATACCATGGAACTGCGCAACAAAAAACCAATAAAGAGACAAAAGACAAACACGGAAAGCTATAGGAGCTTGGGTTAGCCGGACTTGGTACCGGCACTAGCACGAGCTGGTGGTAGGGTTAAACCATTTATTATAGGTACTCAAATTTCAAGTCTTAGAGAGATAAAAACACTTCGAAGACCAATAATGAAAGATGTATAAAAGCTGATAAAGAAAATAAAACTAACAGGATCTAAATCAAAAGCCAAAATTAACTGCTTGGGTGAGATAGATATCCCGTCATTTACATAAACAATGAAAGAAGTTGAGTAAAAACATAGGAAAACCAAGCGATCGACAACGCCTTTATTTATGTTCTTCATCTTTTTGATTTGTTTTGATATATTATAATATTCGATATGCTTAGTCTAGTCTCTTTGACACATTCCCCGTTTTCCTTCTTTTTTTTTCTATTAGACAATCTACTATTTATAATAATTATTTTCCTGCATTTATTAATTAAAAGCTCATCTCTTCTGTAGGTATATATTTGATGGTAGTGTTGTCGATGAGCTGTATGTCAGTTTTAGCATCTGTGTGGATTTTAAGTCTGCATCATCATCGAGGAAGGCCACAGAAAGTACCAAAATGGCTACGGTTTCTTGTGTTACGATTCATTGCAACGCTTCTCTGTGTTAATATTCAAAAATATAGTCCGAAATATAATCCGAAAAGATCTAGTCGTAAATCCAAATCAAGAGTATCAGCAGAAGCAAACGCGACCACCAATCAGATAAACTTAGAATTTACAGAATTAGAGAATAAAACAAACATTCATACGTTAGAACCAAATGGTCATCGAAACAATATAATTGACAGAGATGAAAACCCAAAGTATAATACCGACATAGACGACAATCTGAAGCGGCTATTAGACAGAGAAACATTGAAGCACCTGTTGGAATTATTAGACTTTCAAGAAGATGAAAACAAGGATGATCTTGAATCTTTTCAGGAATGGCGTGATGTTGCTTATGTCTTGGACAGATTATTTTTTATTTTGTTTTTACTAATGACATCCCTGTCTACTTTATGTATCTTAGCAATGAAACCAGGTTACCATTTTATTTTCTAATGTCCGTATTCACGTATTATATTTAATATTTATATTCTTCATTGCATTTAAAATGTGTAATTACTAAATATAAAGGTTTTTTTTGTATAATTGTTCTATATACCGTATAGAAGTGAGATAAAAACATAATCAATTTGTTTCCATTAGTATTGCCTCTGTTTTTTTCTTTTTTTATTTTCAATTTTTAATGCTATGACTTTTTAATGTACATTGTACTAATTCTTCATTATTGTTCCATATATCATATAGCAGTGAGATAACAAATAATCTGCTAACAGATTCTCATTATTGTTCAATATATCATATAGCAGTGAGATAGAAGAAAATTAGTTTGTTTCCATAAGGGTTGCCTCTTAATTGTCAAATTTTAAAATTTTGCTTTGATTTACCATTTTTATCTCACCTGGCCTAAAAGGCCATGTGAGCTATTGCCATCACTATGCATCCGTCGTCCGTCCGTCCGTTAACAATTTCAAACATCTTCTCCTCTGAAACCGCTAAGCCAAATTAAACCAAACTTGGCCTGAATCATCATCAGGATATGGCTTCTCAAACTGATGGTCAGTTTGTGCCTCTGTCGAACAACATGCCCGCAATTGCTANCCGCCAAAAAAGGCGGGAAAATTCAACATTGTCCGATTTCAATGAAATTGAGTTCCCAAATAGATATTGATGTTGCGACTTCAAAACTGACGCTGAAAATTGTTCGTTGACCGCCATTTTCAAAATGGCCGCCAAAATAGCTGGGAAAATTCAACATTGTCCGATTTCAATGACATTTGGTTTCCAAATTGGTCTTGATGTCGTAACTTCAAAACTGATGTAAAAATTGTTCGTTGACTGCCATTTTTAAAATGGCCATGTGAGCTATTGCCATCACTATGCATCCGTCAAAAAAGGCGGGAAAATTCAGAATTGTCTGATTTCAATGAAATTTAATTTCCAAGTAGATATTAATGTTGCGACTTCAAAATCGGTATTGAAAATTGTTTGTTGACTGCCATTTTCAAAATGACATCTTGACTTCAAAACTGGTGTCGAAAGTGGTCCTTAGCAAGAACGTTTTTGTCAAAAAAGCCCAACAAAGAAATATTGTAAAACATGATCAGACTTTAAAAAACAGTTCAAGATATTGGAGGTGTTTGAGCTAAGAAAGTTTGAGAAACTGAAGATCAACTGTATAACTTACAATGTTACCTTGATTGTGGCAACTGAAGCCAGGTGAGCGATACAGGCTCCTGGGAGCCTCTGGTTTAATATAACTGTTTAATTTCCCAATTATTATCCTACCAATAACTGTTTAAGCAACCAAATTTCTGCTTTCTTTTGATGGTATTAGTTTAACGATGGTTTTAGCACTCGAGTTAGTCTCCGGGGGTTTTCACCAACCTATTAGCCAATTCTTCAGTGCTAACATAAAAACCGATTTTATTTCAAAATTTGCAGTATCTAAATTAGTCCCCGACGGTATTCAACAACCCCGAAGCCAGTGCATTGTACTTCTGTGCTGCCCGAAAACCGATTTTATTTGAAAATTTGCAGTATCTAAAGTGAGGAAAATGTTTTTAAAACCTAAGGAGTGTCTCCCTCTTGCATGGCTCTGTCCTAAGCTGATTTTTGCTTTCTTATTTAGAAACTATTTGTAATTTGTTCTCTCATAAGCTTTTACACATATTTAGGTTCGTGGATTTCAGAATGTTTTGATTTGATCTGCACTGATGAGACAGAAGTTGTCGAAATACGCACATGCAGAATCTAAATTCACAGTAACCTCGGTATTTTGTTATTTGTTAGAACTGGGCCGATGCCACTGCCGGTGGATTGTTCATCCCCTAGGGAATTCTGCAACCCAGTAGCCAGTACTTCTTTGCTGGCCCGAAAATCGATTTTATTTGAAAATTTGCAGTATCAATAAATGAAGAAAATTTTGTTTAACCTAAGATGTATCTCCCGCTTGCATAGCTCTGTCCTTAGCTGATTTTGGCTTTCTTTTTAGACACTATTGGTAATTTGTTCTCTATCAGCTTTTACACATATTTAGGTTCATGGATTCCAAATGTTTTGATTTGATCTGCACTGATGAAACAGAAATTATCGAAATGCGCATATGCAGAATCCAAATTCACAGTAACATCGGTATTTTGTTATTTTAGAATGTTTTTAACTAAAGATTATCTCCCTTTTGCAAACTCTGTCCTTAGCAGGTTTTGGCTTTCTATTTTTTGATCGTATTGGTGCTTTGTTCTCTTTTAGCTTTTACACATATTTCGGATTATGGATTTCTAAACATTTTGATTTGATTTGCACTGAGGAAACTAAAGTTGACAAAATGGTCATTTACTGAAACTAAATTCACGGTAATTTCGGAATTTGTTATTTATAACTGTTAATGTATACACTTGAACGTAATCACAGAATGACGCGATATGTCTTGATAAGATCACCAAGACTGTCGGAATATGAGCTTTTGTAGACACACCAAAACCGAGTTCTACATCCCAGCTACCATACAAAATGAAGGAAACCGATCTACATTCTTAAAAAATTATTTTCATGCTTATTATGTCATAAAATAGACATCCCATACTATAATAATATCAATATATATTGTTTTTGTGCTCATCAACGAGTATTTATATATGAATGAAAATGTGTGGTACCATGAGCTGCAAAAGTAGAATTTACGATTCCGAATGCCAACAGGGATGAAAATCATCTTTTTAAAACCTGTTAGCATCGGAATATCCTGCGAGGTCTACGGCTGGACCTGAACCCCTGCTTTGTTGTCATCTTTGGCAACATTGCCTGCACTATATCAGCGCTATAGACTACTCGGCCACGTAGGCTATATATAGCTTTCGGTAACTAGTGAATTCCCACAGTAGGAAATCTAGAGTTGTAACATACTACATAATCAACGTTAGGCGGGTAGGAAATAGATAGCAGGATAGGGCTTCTTCTGATACAATACATCAGCTCTTTGTGATATGAATAGTAATGGGTTGGTACATTGTACAAAATGTAAGTTGAGCTGTAAAGGAAGAATACATGATTCCGAATGCCCACATTGATGAAAATCGTCTTCTTAAACCTTAAGCATCGGAAAATCTGGCAAGGTCTACGGCTTGATTTGAACCCCTCCTTTATTGTCATCTATGGCACCTGTGCTGGGTATAGCGCTCTAGTCAGTTAATCTGAAAATAAAATCATGTACTACCGAGAAAAGGTTTGTAAAAACCATCTTGCTTGAATGTTTTCATGTGATATTTTCAGTGTTAATTCACAAAACAGACTGACCGTATTAATCCTATATAACTGTGTATTGGATATTTTACTTTTCTTTATGCCCTTTGTTAAATTTGAAGTGCTTACATTGTATGTACCGGTATATTATACAGAACAATCTGATGATACATTTTAGAATAATTGACCTTTAAAGAATTTAGTTGAAAAATCAAGACAAAGTAATCATATATGAAATAGAAGAAAATGACACTCTCGGAAATATCTGATGGAAATGAACCAATATAACAGTGACAATATTTATATAACATTGCAACTAAGAAGAAGTATTTAACACAATTAAATAATATAACTATATTTGCAAACACTGCAAAGTAAAAACCCTGATCATCAGTTTCAATTAAAAACAATAATTCTCAGCTTAGCCAGGGCGAACTGTTATAATCACCCTGAGCCTGAAAGCCATCTTCTATTTCATATGAATACCTCATGGTAACTAACAAGAATTATCTTAAAATGCTTGTCTCTGAGAGTGTTAGGAAATTTATCTAAATAAGAACCATATTTTTTAATTCATAGTTTTCAGATTTATGTAACGTATGAACAAATGGCTAAAATATTTGATTGTAAGCAAAACGTCCTAGTCTTGGACATTTTCATGAAATTTA
The DNA here is from genome assembly GCA_002080025.1 of Modiolus philippinarum. NCBI lineage: Eukaryota > Metazoa > Mollusca > Bivalvia > Mytilida > Modiolidae > Modiolus > Modiolus philippinarum. Next base: position 12,343 of record MJUU01038784.1, on the reverse strand, counting down.
CCAAAATTGAAAATGGAATAAAATTCTAAAAGCTTACTGTGAATCTATTGACAACATGCAGCAATAAATTCCTTAGTCTCAATTTTGTTTTAAACATTGTTGATGAATAGATCTGCAGTGAAATTTTAGCAAATTTATTGTTGCGGCAAAAATATAGGTGAAGTAGTCATAATTCTGGAAAAGATGTTGACTACAACTAAAGATGTAACCACTTACCAATCATCATCTGTCTATTGCATATATGTGCTGATATATGGTTCAAATAGAAAAGATTAATCGAAAAAAAGTCAAACTAACAGAACTTTTATATAAAAAAACTTTAGATACAATTTTTAAGTCGACTAAATATTGTGTTAAAATTTCATTGATATTAAATATCATTTAAGAAAATTATTGCAATTCAAAACTAGTCTCACTGTTGGCTATTGATCCCCAAAGGATTAAATGATTAATCTGAGGTGACTACCAATCGGTAGTGAAATCATTCATCTTGTAGATTACTGTCATGTTAAAATGCCTTGCTAATATCAATTGAGTAACGGATTTCAAGAAAAAAAAACTAGCGATACTTTCCCATAAAGTTATTTGTAAAACTGTTATCCCCGGTGGCAGGAATCTTATTTTTCATTCGTTCAAAAATATATAATTTGGTAGCTGACCATCATGTTACCATGCCAAGCTAATATAAACTTGATACAGGAAAAGGTTTTCAATAGTTACATGTAGCGATTTACAACAATATTTAACTCACTGGCGGCTATCTTGAATATAACAATACATTTGGTTAATGACCGTCATGTTACCATGCCTGATTATTATAAACTTGACGTATGAAATCGTTTCCAAGAATTAGCAATTTACAACATTTCTCCCTCATGCAAAGCTCTGTCCTTAGCCGATTTTGGCTTTCTATTTAGATCATATTTGTTCTCTATCAGTTTTGAAACATATTTGGATTTATGGTCTTCCAAACATTTAGATTTTATCTGCACTGAAGAGACATAAGTTGTCGAAATGCGCATATGCAGAATCAAAATTCACAGTAACTTCGGTATTGAGTTATTTGTTACCACTGGGTCGATGCCTCTGCTGGTGGACTGTAAGTCCCCGAGGGTATTCACCAGCCCAGTAGTCAGTACTTCGGTGCTGACCCGAAAGCCGATTGTTTTTTGAACCTTACAATATCTAATTTTTTGTCAATTTTGTTGAAACTAAGGAGTATCTCCCTCATGCAAAGCTCTGTCCTTAGCCGATTTTGGCTTTCTATTTAGATCATATTTCTTCTCTATCAGTTTTGAAATATATTTGGATTTATGGTCTTCCAAACATTTAGATTTTATCTGCACTGAAGAGACATAAGTTGTCGAAATGCGCATATGCAAAATCAAAATTCACAGTAACTTCGGTATTGAGTTATTTCTCATGGGGTCCTATCTTAAACTACGTTCCCGTGTAGTAACCTTTGTGAACGGTACAAACATACGACCATCATGTTTGCAAGCCTTGGTAATGCTAATATAAACTTGATATATAAAACGATTTTCAAGAATTTAGCAATTTATAACATTTTCCGATAGGGTAAAATGTTAAACTAAGATCTGCAAGTACAGCCATCTTGGATTAATGATCGGTACTAAAATCATATATTGTGTTGATGACCATCTTGTCACCATGCATGGTTAATATAAGCTTGAGGTAGGAACCGTTTTTTTTTAGATTAAAAATTTACAACATTTTCTCATAGGGTCCTATGTAAAATTATTATAGTAGCAGCAATTTTAGATGAGATGCGAACTTGTCAGACATATATACAAATTGAAGTTCTTAGTAAGATTATCAAACCAGATTATCAAAAAATTATCTCTCTCTCTAAGCGTTTTTGAAAAAAAAAGACTAAATGTTTAAAAAATCGAAAATTTGACCAATACAGGCCAATACAACTCTTTTTGGGCATTAAGATTTTTATATAAATTTCTATTTAGTAGATCTAGCAATGTTGAACATTTTTTTCTATTTGAAGTTGACCTGTATCTCATATTGTATTTCCAATAAAGAATAAGAAAATAAAATTTTGAACATTTGTACGGAATGAGGGTGACAACTCCAAAACGAGTTTTTGGATTTCCTTTAAAATTAAAAGGCTGGTAGATATTGCCATGCTGATCATTTCTACCTGTTCAGATTTTAGTTATTTGTAACGATGTTTGTGTTATTTGCAAAAAACGACAATTTCCCCCTGTGTGCTACATTTTGATTCTAGAAAAAGCGACCACGTGGTTAGTTCTGCGGACTTATCGAACATAAATTTGATACCGTATATGATTCATTTCAACTTCGGTTACAATGGCCTACTCAGTTTCAGAGGAAAAGATTTTTGATGTTCACATGAACTTTCAGGTAAGGTGGACTAGAATCAAAATAACCTCACAGATAAGTTGTTTAGGACTTCTATATTAGAAAGCCTTAATTAAAGTTTCATGTAAGATTTGAGTTGTAATAATCAAGGTGATATTATATTTGACCTAAATGATCACAATTTACTTACTTAATGACAAGATATTGGGCCCATGATCTTTATTGGATTAATCTTGTGAAAACACCGATGGTAATTTCCATTCAAAACAACACCCTTATATTTGACATTGTAGAACAATTATAATAAGCATTTACTTAGTAAAGTACACATTTTTAAACAAAAGTGCTGAAGAAGAAAGGGATTTGTTACAAATTTACAATGAAAAGAAACAGGGTGAATTACAACTGATACAACGTCTCTTCCTATGAATGGTAAAACCAAGCTATGAGATGTTTTTCATCTTGAAGTCTAAACGAGGCCTTCACCAATGAACTTTATTAATACCTAATAGTAAGTTCAAGACGGCCGTTAACAATGGTATGAGAGAAATTCGTTGCTAAATGTCATCCACCTTTTGCTTAACTCATGGGTTGATTGATTGATTGAATATTGTTTCACGTCTACTGAGCAATATTTCAGCTTTATCAAGACAAGAACAAGTTTGTTAATGAATAATCACTTTAGGGTATGGAAAGGGTCATGGGACGGGAAATTCTGACTGCCACTGGAAAAGTAGGGTGTAATCGAAAGGAGCGGGGAATTTAGCCTTGTAGCCGATCACCTATGGACCACTCAAAAAGAGCTTGCTACAAGGGTTCTTTGACACGCAGGATACATCGGCAAAGGAATACCGAAGCAAGAACGAGGAAAGGGGAAATTCTAAAATCATTAATCCAAAATCACGGCAATTCACAGCAACACGAATTGAGACAGTATGACAAAGACAAAACAAATAAACAAAAATGAACAAGAACGATACAAAACTAAAGCACTAGCAGTGTGAACCCCTATAAAAACTGAGGTATCATCAGGTGCTCCGGAATGGTAAGCATGATCTGCTGCAAGCGTGGCACCCGTCACACTGCCAGTGAAAAGTCCGGTTTCGTCACAGTCGGTGTTAGTCAGTCCGGTAACAAACTCTGGATCTACCCAAAGATATCTGTTCTCATTTGTGAAACAAAAACATTGTAATGGTCTGTCAAATCGTGGTGACGACCGTAAAACTTCTGTAGTGACAATTGCAACAGTGACTGAACATACCCTTGATGTATAAGTTTTTGAGACAGTAATTTCGCTCTGTTGATAAAATCGCTGTACAAACTACAGGCACGACAGTAGCGAATGAGTTGTGAAATGTACACGCCATATGCCGGAGAAGTGGGAATATTACTGCTCAAATACGGGAAGTTCACTATTGGAAAGTCGAAATCATCACGCTTGTCGTAAAGTTTTGTTTTCAGACGTCCAGAGTTGTTAATGTAGAGGTATAGGTCAAGGTATGATGCTGATGATGGTGTATCAGTTGTTTTTTTAATTTCGAGTTCATTTGGGTATATAAGATGAAGGTTATCCTTAAATTGAGGATTGTTCAATGCAAGAACATCATCTATTTAACGGAAACTGAAATTAAAGGATTTGGCTAGCTTATTGTCTTTTTGTCTGAACTAGCCCTTGTATGAATCTGGCTTCATACGAATAAAGAAACAAATCTGCTTAAAGTGGCGCACAATTAGTCCTTATAGGTATTCCTATTGTCTGCTGGAAAACTTGCCCTCCAAATTCTACAAATATGTTATCAATCAAGAATTCCAGCATTGCAATGACATCCTCCTCTGTATACTTTTTGTGTGAATTAGTGTGATGTTTAACAAAATAGGTCCCATCTTTACCTATAAGCGTGGCATTTCTTCCAACACGTGGACCTGAGTTTACATCCCATCCGAAAGATGGGTTGTGTATTTATTAATCCCGCACAACCACGGAATGGGTCCTATTTCTATATCCCGGGGTTCCCTCGGGGCAGCCCCGTTTATGATGGATCATACCTCGCAAGCCGCAGATACTAGGTCCTATTTCTATACCCCGGGGTTCCCACGGGGG
>MJUU01038782.1:25996-52302 GCA_002080025.1 Modiolus philippinarum | reverse complement strand
TTTTGCAATATAATCAAGCAAAAGGGATTTAACACAAATAATGCAACACTAGAGACGTTCTCTTCCTTTTAAATATATATATATTCATAGGAATCAGAATTCAAAATGACTACATATTAAGATTAAATCCTTTTGAATATAAATGTAATGAAACAAAAAAGAAAAGAAAAAATTGGAGGAGACTGTAGTGGGTCATAAAAATAACAAGTAATTTAACTGCAATCACAATACACTAATTATCCCCGCACTTTTCTGAAGAAAATGCGGGGATATTGTTTTGGTCCCGTCCTTCCGTCCGTCTGTCCGTCTGTCTGTCTGTCCGTCTGTCCGTTAGATGGACCTTGTTAGTGGAACTCCTCGCTCATTTTTGGATTTAGTGTTTTAATTTTGTTTTAGAATTCTTGCATATATCCTGCAGATGCGCAATAAGCTTTCGGATTTTTGATATTGGTCTTGGTGCAATCAAGAGGCCCAAATATGTCTATTTTGACAACTGTGAGCTTGTCAGTGGAACTCCTCCTTCATTTTTGGATTAAATGTTTTGATTTTGTTATAGAATTGTTGCATATATGCTGCAGATGCGCAATAAGCTTTCGGATTTTTTAAATTAGTCTTGATGCAAACAAGAGGCCCCAAGATGTCGATTTTGACACATGTGAGCTTTTCAGTGGAACTCCTACATTTTTTGATTTATGGATTTAAATTTGTTATAGATTTGTTGCATAAAGTCTGCATATGTGCAATGAAGTTTCGGAATTTTGATTCCGGTTCCAACTTTGGTAAATTTCCTGAAAATGTTGAAGACTCATATTTTTTTAACTTTTAGCATACAAGAAATTAAAAAAAAATAAAATTTTGAATACTTAGAATTCTGAAATATGATTCCAATTTTGGAAAATATCCTGAAAGTCTCAAAGACCACTTATTTTTTGGCATTCTACCTAGCAACCACACATGTAGTAATTTGTTTCAATTAGGACTAACATTTTCACCAACTGAATTTCAAAAATATTTGATTCCAATTTTGGTAAACTTCCTGAAAGTCTCAAAGACCACTTATATTTTGGAATTTTACCTAGCAACCATACTGTTAGGATTTGTTTCTTTTTTGGCAATCATTTTCACCAATTTGATTTCAAATATATTTGATTCCTATTTTGGTAAATTTCCTGAAAGTGTCAAAGACCCCTTATCTTTTGGAATTCTACCTAGCAACCATACTGTTAGGATTTGTTTCTATTAGGGCAATCATTTTCACAAATTCGATCTAGAAAATAATTGATTCCAAATTAAATAAATTTCCTGAAAGTGTCAAAGACCACTTATTTTTTGGAATTCTACCTAGCAACCATACTGTTAGGATTTGTTTCGATTAGAGCAGTCATTTTCACCAATTGGATTTTCAAAATAATTGATTCCAAATTTGGTAAATTTCCCGAAAGTGTCAAAGACCACTTATTTTTTGGAATTCTACCTAACAACAATAATGTTAGTATTTGTTTCGATTAGAGCAATCATTTTCACCAATTGGATTTTCAAAATAATTGATTCCAAATTTGGTAAATTTCATGAAAGTCTCAAAGAAAACTCATTTTTGGAAATTCTATCTAGCAACCGTATATCCGTGTAGTCTTTCTTGGTAAAAATATTGACTATCAATATTTTTTTTTTTTAAATGTTGAGGAAAGTTTCCCCAAAGGTCTATAACAACTGTTTTCTGTGTCAAACAGGTGAGTGCGGGGATGGCCATCTTTTCTGATGGCACCACTTCTAGTTTTCATTGAAACGCCATGTGTTCCTAATAAAGGAATGAACTTAATTAATACTTTTGTTTAAAACAACACAGACGGACGACACTTGCACAGCTATTTTTTTTTATGCAAGCAAAACTGTTCCTTTAGATTTTTTAAAATTTCACTATCAAAAACATTGCTACGGATGAGTCCCAATATTTCTAATTACAAATTACAAATTAGCTTACGGTTTAGAACCACACCTTAATGAGGGGGGAAAGCTCTCTGTTTTATAGTCCAAGCATTGTTACTTTCCAATCATTTGCTAGTGATTGATAGATCTCCTGCATTTGAAGGAATATCACTAATATATAGCATAGGCCCATGATGTAGGAAAATTTGTAAGAAAATCTTGCCTTTTTGGTCAAATTAAGGACAGAGTAAAATCTGTAAAAATCATGATTTTTTCATTTTTCCATCAACTTAACCTTAAAAACTCACCATTTTTGTTTTAGTTATACAATTTCAGAATTTACAAAAAGAAATCATATGAATAAGATGCATACTTTTCTTGAACTAGAGGATGACATGCCCCCGCGCAAGGTTGAATCAAACTGGGATTTTCTAGTAATATTTGTGTCTGTAAGACACATATGATGCCCCCGCTAAACATTTGTTATTCTAGGTTGCACAGATTGACTACCGGTATGTACCCTCTATTACTAAATCACCAAAAAATTATAAGTTGAGCAATGTATATTTTTGAAAAAAAAAATGAACCGAAATCAAAATACATACCACATGCACATCTTCAATACAGGTACAAATGAACTGCAAAATAAAAGCTTCCTAGCATCAAAACTCTAGGAGGAGTTGTTCAGACAATCTGTGTACCCTTTATTAATAATTCATCCTATAAATGACTAAGTTCAACAATGTATATTTTTTACAAAAATGCACCAAAATCAAAATCCTTACCACATGCACATTTTCAATATAGGTACAAAAGATCAGCAAAAAAAACTTCCTATCATCAAAACTGTAGGAGTAGTTGCGCGGACAAACTATGTACCCTCCATTACAAAATCACCCCAAAAATGACTAAGTTCAACAATATATATTTGTGACAAAAATGCACCGAAATCAAAATCCTTACCACATGCACATCTTCAATATAGGTATAAAAGATCTGCAAAATAAAAACTTCCTATCATTAAAACTGTAGGAGGAGTTGCGCGAATAAACCATGTACCCCCCTCGGACGGACGGACGGACGAGGGTACTTATCGTCGCAGGGGCATAAAAATGATTTGTATCAGCCCTACCCCAAAATAGGCTAAATTTTGTCTGTGATCAATGGTCAGGTATGGTAAAAAATATAATTTTTCATTTCTCGAAAACTACTGATACAAGGTTCATAATTTGTTAATACAATTTGGGACGGTCATAATATAATATGAACATTTTTTTTTATTCATAAGGCATATTTAAAAGAATAATTTTTCAACAAGAATTTAACGAGACTGAAACATCAGAATAATACGTCCTTAAATCTAATATAACAACAAAATTCAAAAGGCTTCAAAAGCAAAATCTAGATCTTTAAGATAGCTTGTAATTGATTGGCCAGTTGAGTATTACAACAAAAAAGTAATACTTATTCAGTCTTTATAAAATAAAAGTATTGATTAAACCAATTACCAACTCAAAATAATAAGAAAAAAGAGAACTTTTTCAATAGAATTTATGTTAAGCAGAACTTTTAAAGATGAACAGTGTAGTGGAACCAATCTCTCTCACTATATATCTCCAGTCCATATTATGCTATATTTCTAGCAACAGTATATATGCTGATTTGTAGAACCATAATCGTACACATGTATAAATTATATACTTTTACAGGTAATTATTAATTGGAATTACTGATCGCAGAGAGGTAACTCAAGAATATTTCTTGCTTTTATTCGCATAATGAGCATTCTTTATTAGCTTTGAACATACATATTCATCAGCATAATACATATTACTTAAATCACAGTTATAATCCCGTTAGTAACAGTAATCGTATACAGTTCATATACAGTTCATATACAGTTCAGAAGTAATTGGTAGATACATCAGAGGAGTACTACATCACAATATCTGACTACGAATATAAAATGCTTTGTGAAGATAATTACACAAATTACGAATTTGTTTAACATTTACTGAACTAAATAACTGAACTAACTTAAAAGTTGATGGTCTAACCCAATTATACTTCTTTATATATTTTTTACGTAAATCTAAATATCGGGGACACTGAAGGATGAAATGAAATTCATCTTCAGTAACATCCTTGTACATAAAGTACACAGTCTATTTGCTCTTTCAATGCCATGAAATCTACCGGTTTCAATCAATAAATTGTGTGATGACAAGCGATTTGTTGTTAAATATTTTCTATATGGAACATGCTTACATGAATAAGTCTGTAAAGTAACATGTGAAACACAGAACTTATAGGTAAAACATTTTGACGAATCCTCCAGTGTTGCAGATAGTACTTGCCTTTCTTGATCATATATTCGTTCTTTTACAAAATGTAAAATGGAATTGTCAAAAATAATATTATCTTGGTTATACCAAAAGTCATTTAGACCTAAAGTAAAAAGTATATTTTTAACACTAGTTGCCCAGTTCTGTACTCGGTCACAAGCCGTCAATAGATAATTATAACAAGCTCTTAAAATACAATTTTCTGTACATAAAATTTTAAACCAGAATTTAATAATTCCAAACGTTCTACTATATATCAACAGAAATCTTCCAAGTTCATAATAAACCATACTATTACATGTACACTGTTTAACACCTGAAATATTTTTATAAAAATCTAACTGAACCTTTTCTACATTTGGTGATTTATGAAATCCCCAGATTTCACTTCCATAATTTAATATACTACAAACATATGTATCAAACAAGTTCAATAAAGTAAATATATTCAGCAACAAACCGCTTGTCTTACTTCTCATGCCGTACATGGCTTTACGACCCTGCTCTGCAATTTTCTTTTGCGACTGGAAAAATTTACAATTAAAATTTAACAAAAAACCTAGATACATAAACTGATCAACCACATCAAGTTGCTGACCTTTATATAACCATGTCTCATCTTTTTTTATGGTACCACCATTTCTAAAAATGACAATTTTTGTTTTCTGAGTATTAACCGTTAGACCCCACTTGTTTGTATATAGTTCTAGTGTATTTAGCATATCTTGTAACCCAGCAACAGTTTAAGAAAATAACACCATATCGTCTGCAAACATAAGTAAAAATAGAGACAATTCTTGTACTTCAATAGGTATATTACCTTCAGAAATAAACTCATTTTCAAAGTCATTAACATAGATCGAAAAAAGAATAGGTGATAACACTTCCCCTTGCATAAGTCCACATATATTTCTAAAATAATCTGTGCAAAAACCACCAACTCTGACACAAGATTTAACATTAGTGTACATAGATTTTACAACAGAAAGTAATTTGCAACTAATGCCAATTCTTGACAATTTTGACCACAAATTTAATCTATCCACAGTGTCAAAAGCTTGTTTGTAATCCACAAAGCAGCAATACAGACGTTTTCGTGTGGACAATGACTTCTGAATAATTATAGAATATAAAGCAAAAAATGCATCCACAGTACTATACCCTTGTTTAAATCCAAACTTAGCATCAGATACAACATCATATTTTAAAGACCATTCAAGAAGTCTTTTGTTAATAATTGAAGTAAATAATTTTGCAAAGTTGCTAACAAGGCTAATTCCACGGTAATTAGCTGGTTCTGTATTTTGCCCTTTGCCTTTAAAGACAGGGATTATAATAGCCATACTCCAAGATTTTGGAAAATATCCAGTACACAATACCTTATTGAATATTTTGTTTACGAGTGGGACTAAAAGAAGTGTATACTGTATAAACAAATCATTTAATAAACCATCTGGGCCATGACATTTCCCTCTATTTAACGAGGAAATTGCCTTTAATATTTCCTCATCTGTAATAGGTGCGTCAAGTTCTTCAAAAGTTGTATCATCAATATTTGAAGCAGGTAATACTATTATTAACCTGGGAATCAATAGGACCACACAAGGTGCTGAAATGTTTAAATAATTCATCAGCTGTTAAATTACATGCAGATTTTTCGTGTTACGAAATAAGGCATAAAATTTCTTAGGATTCTTTTTTCTCAACTCCTCCATCATATCACCTTCTTGTCTCTTATAAAAACGTTTGGATCGTAATTCATACTTTTTATAGTCACGTTTTGCAACTATTAACTGTTCGTGAGACATATAATTTTTATGTAAATTAAAATAATTCAACTTTTCTAAATACACACGTCGTAATTGCTTACATCGATCATCTACCCATGGTTTATCATCAACCTTTTTAAATGACTTTTTATGTACATTTGTATTATTAATTGTTTGAGAAGTTTTCTTACAGAATGGAGAAATAATGTCAGTAAGCGTCTTAGTGAACGCTTCTACAGACTCGTCTATACTAACTACCAGATTATCCCTATCCATGATTGATATACTACTTTGCAATTTATCAAAGTTAACAGTTGTATTAGTGATTATCTCCGCATGAAATTTCGGGGATATTGTCGTTGGCCTCGTCAATCCGTCCGTCCGTATGTCACATTTTTTTTAGATTTTCTACCTAGTAACAATATTGTAAGGTTTTAGGGCAATCTTATCACCAATCGTATTTCCCAAGTAATTTATTCCAATTTTGGTAAATTTCCTGATAGGTCAAAAACCCCTTATTTTTTTAATTCTACCAAGTAACCATTAAGAATTGAATGCATTATTTTGAAGTTTCATTGGGTGATGAAAATGTTGACAGAAGCACATTTTTAATGAAGCGCAGTAGCTTCAAAATAATGCATTCAATTCTCATAATTACATTTTGACCGAAATATAAGAAAGCACAATTTATTAACGGGAAAGTACATCATGTGCATTAGGATTCTATTCTTAAAAATTAATCGGCCAAGTGATCAAATGTGTTTTTATGGGAATTGCAACTTCACATTGATATGGCACGTGATTGTTGTTCACCTATCAAATTGACGGAATTCAAATGAATATGCATGAAATGTAATTATATTGTAATAATTTGTTCCACTGGAGGCAATCATTTTCAACAATTCGATTAAAAAAAATATTTTATTCCAAATTTGGTAAATTTTCTGAATTAGTAAAAGATCGCTTATTTTTTTTTAAATTCTACTAAATATCCATATTTTTCAAATTTGTTTTGATAAATAGAGACATTTCCCTAATTTGATTTGAAATTTCCTGAAAATGTCAAAGACCACTTATTTTTTGAAATTCTACTCAGGAACAATGCCTTTAGAATTCCCTTGGATTAGGACAGACATTTTCCTTAATTAGATTTAAAATATTGATTCTAAATTTGGTAAAATTCCTGAAAGAGCCAAGACCACTAAAGTTTTGGAATTCTGCGTAACAACAATATATTCTTGAGTTCCTTGTAGCAAAAATAGTGACTTTCAAAAATTCAAGTTTCAACAATGTGAAGAACAATTATACCCATGGTCTATAACTGTTTTCTGTGTCAAACAGGTAATGCGATCACTGTCGTTTCCGACAGTCATTAAAAATGGGGAAACATCAAAATTATTAAAGGAAATAAACAAATACATGACGACTATTTACCAAACCCTTCGGAAAGTTTTAAGATAGAGGCATGCTTTGTGTTAGTTTTTTATTTACCATTCGGCCAATGCCTTTGCTGGTTGACGCCAAGCGATTCTTTACAGTGCTTCGATACTGACCCAATAAAAGACATTTTGAAAATTAACATTATTTAGAATAGGGCAGTGTTTAATTCTTTGGAGGTATGCTCTTTATTTTTCTTACATATGGTGTACTTATACATGGGATTATATCTCATGTGTACACTATAGGAAAAAGAAGGGAAACGGGGAATGTGTCAAAGAGACAACGACCCAAGGGGAGTAATAAAAACTCAAAGCCACCATAAGATCTTCAATGAACGGTGAGGAAACCCCACACCAAACGGCAGGTCGGAGTTTGCCCCTTAATAAAGAGTAATCAAGTTCAGCGAAATAAACATCATCCTAGACTCCCATAGACATAAGGTGAACTAACTAGAAAACAGACAAGACACACAATGGCTTAATAAATTTCCTGACTTAGGACAGGCGGAAACCTGCTGCGGCAGGGTTAAACTAGTTTTATTGGGCCCAAACCTTCCCCCTACAGCCAATGTGTTTATTATTATTATCTTAATTTATGTATAATTGTAAAACTTAATGTTTGACTCACTCCTTCGTAGTTTTATCCTTACCTATATTTGGTATTACTGATTATTTGGATATCGTGGATTTCCTATTTTTGGGATGAGGAATTCATTTCCGAAACGGCCATAGATCATTAAAATTAATTGCAGTTGGAGTAAACACATGTGTTATGGTCTCATGTTCATTTACTCCATATCATTTCGTTTAATATTTAATACAGGAGTTTGTCTTTTAATGCAGTGTGGAGTTGGTAAAACAAATCCCTGTGTTTGAGATGTATACTCTTTATTTTTTTTACATATAGTGTACTTGTACATGAGATTATATCTAATGTGTACACTTTGTTTACAATTAATATCTAAATTTATGTAAATTCTAAAACTAAGGTTTAACTCTTTCCATCGTAATTTTATCCATAGCCATATTTGATTTTGCTGATTACTCGGATGTTGTTTGGTTTTATGCATTTTTAACATTTTTTTTAAATCATGGAATTCCTGTTTTGGGGATCTAGTGCTGCTGATGAGGAATTAATTTCTGAAGTTGCCATACAGCTCATTAAAATTAATTGCAGTTGGAGTTAACACATTTGTTATGGTCTAGTGTTCATTTACTCCATATCCTTTCGATAAATATTCGTTGAATTTTATGCATTTTAAACATTTTTTGAAATTGTTGATTTCCTGTGTTTTGGTTCTTGTGCTACTGATGAGGAATTAATTTCCGAAATGACCATACAGCTCATTAGAATTTATTGAAGTTGGAGTTAACATATATCTTATGGTCTCATATTTATTTACTCCATAACCTTTTGTAAAATATTTGGAGTATTTACCTCTGTAAAACACTGTCCTTACATGATTTTGGCTTTATGTTAAGGTCATGAGTCATTTGACAAATATGCGCTTTCACTTTTCAATATCTTATATATCGCCTTTCTTTCATTTAATGGTTTTCTATATGTATCCTTTAAGTACATATTACAGTATACCGAACTTACTGTGAATTTAGTTTTTGCACATGCGCACTAATGAAATCAACAAGAAGTTACATCCTTTCGCCGTTTCAGAAAAGACGTGCAAGTTTTTGACTTAAACCCATATAGTTGGCATGCAAAATCAAAATGGCTGATTATTTCAAAATTAATCTCAAATTTTTCCCATTGAAATGGAGTTTTACAACATTTTTGGAAAATTTTAGCGGGGAAAAATTTAATTTGATGTAAGATGCTCGGAAATTTCTTAGCTGTAAAAAACAATCTGCTTGGTGCGAAAAGGTCAACCGATGTTGGATGAAAAAAAATTGAATTTTTAGCCTTTTGAATTTGTGCAAAATACGGGCATAGTAAATATACATAATGCTGATCTATCAATTTTATTGATTACATATCTTAACTAATCTCCACGTGGAATAAATATTGTGTTGATAAGTAACCGTGAGGATGCGACTTGCTACGAGGACAAATGCAACGTCATTGCAATATTCACGAGCAAGAAGTAAACAAATAAAATGAGTGACCGAAATACCAGTATGGCGATTTACAGATGTAAAGTTATCAAAATTTTTGAACACATTAATGTGGCAATCGAATACCGAAGCGAAAAGAGAGGAGGAAAAACTTTACCTTTGAATTATTCTTATTGAGAAGACAGAACTTTGTCGAAATTAAAATCTGTAGAAAACAAATTAATTGCATTTTAGTCATCAGTTTTATTTTGTATCCTCTTAAAGAAATAATTGATTCTAGTAAGTGAGTTTGATAAAAGTTTTATTTGATCATACTCCATACTCTTAAGAAGCATGTGCACGTCATCTATAATCGATCGTTTAAGATGTAAAATGATAAAGTCATGAAAATGTTTTATAAATGAAATATAAAATAAAATTCGTGACAATATCATTTAAAAAATCAAAGAATATATACTGAAGATAATTTTGTTGAAGATTAAGTTATCAGTATGGACACGCACGGGTGTTTGTTGCTGTGTGGATTGTTACTCTCTGTCTACGGTAATATATTTTACAGTTTATCACCACTGCTGTAATGTATGAATAACACAATTATAAAGTTACTGTAAATGGAATTTCTGTAATAAATGGCAATTTAGACAACTTCTGTCTTTTCAATACAGATCAAATTCACATATTTGGAAAACCAGGAACCGACGTATTAAGGCTGATACACAACAAATGACAAGAAGCCTCTTCAAAATACAAGGTACGAATGGAACTCTGGAGAAATACTTATATATACCTACACTGCGTAACCTGTTCTTAGCCATAAATTCCTGATAGTATGGGCATATAATTATCTTTATATTGGTGTTAAGTGTCGCCTGCACCTAATGTAGGATTGACACTAGTCATTTTGTGTCTGTATGTCTGTTTGTCTGTATGGCTAAAACATTTTTAAAGCATAATCCTCATCTCTTCCTATGCCAATTGGCCTTTTTAAATCAAGTTTGCAAGAATGCCTAATGTTTATTGCAGATGCACCATACAGTTGATTTTCTTTGCTATTCTTTTTTTAAGATATTCAGGTGAATTTTGAATTCTTACTTGTGTCTTGAGAGTATGCCTACATTATCCGCAATCTTTTCTAAATCGCTTGACTCAAGAATCATCACCTAAATGTTCTCCTTCCTGTTTTATTGTCTTAAAACCAGTTAATAACATTGGATTGTTTTGCAAATTATTTGTAAAATGAATCAAAAAACTTTTGCATATAAATATTACATAGGAAAATCATCCCCTCTTAAAGTTTTATCTGATCAGGAAAAATCATTCACACGTTTTATTTGTTTTTTACTTGAAGGGCAATTTTTACACATAAATAACTTAATACCGAAGTAAATGTAAATTAAGTTTCTCCAGATAGTCATGATGAAAACTTATGTCTCTTCAGCGCAAATAAAATCAAAAGGTTTGAGTGAACATATACCAAAAGATGCATACAAACTGATAAATAACACCGGTTGGGTATATTGAAACTAATTTGAAAGCTCAAATAAACTATCGTCTGAACTATACATAAGGTAGATATTTTTTTTAAAGAATTTAAATTTTATCTTGCGAGTTTCCAAA
Source organism: Modiolus philippinarum (assembly GCA_002080025.1). Taxonomy (NCBI): domain Eukaryota; kingdom Metazoa; phylum Mollusca; class Bivalvia; order Mytilida; family Modiolidae; genus Modiolus; species Modiolus philippinarum. The sequence goes on along the minus strand of MJUU01038782.1, from coordinate 41,136 downwards.
TTAATTTGGTTTTGAACTGTCTTTTCTCCAAATTATTTAAAGTCAAATTCTGCAAGTAAAAAAGGATCGTAAAATTACCGTGTACGTAATTTGCAAAGTGAGTATACATGTTTCAACCATGAAATGAAAAAATTCGCTATAACATTTAATTCAGAAAAATGAAAGAATATTTCAATATGAGAAAAAAAGACATAACAAAATCAGAATTTTTACCCTTCTTTCAGCACTACAACCGGTAAGATGTGCAACTAAAACTGTGTAAGGCCGTACGGTGACCCATAAATGCTTTGTTTTGGGTCGTTTTAAACTAGAGATGGGATGTCGTCTCCTTGTCATTTACCCCATTTTCTTTCCTTTTCATATCTATTTGTAAAGTTTGAATATTACAAAAATAGTAACTAGTAATCCTGTAAAGTTCTGCAAAACACGAGGTAAAATGTCCCTCTACACTGGGCTGGTAAATACCACCAGGGACCTTCAATCCCCCGGTGGCATCGATCCAGCGGATTCAAAATACAAAGATAACAAAAGTGCATAATAAATGGTAATTTTTGTGATGGTGAATAAATGTTTCGAGGATTATCTTCCCATCTACTGCATTTAAATAAAAAGAATATGGAAAAAGTCCGAAAAAGTACTGGTTACCTGATAAATCAGAATTCATCTCGTGATGTTCTAATCGCCATCATATTATTAAAATTATCACACGTTACAAACCCTAAAATAATAAACAGTCAATAAACGTTAATTTTGCTGATGAAACTAAGTGTTCGACTGTGAACAAAAGGATCTGCTGCTAAATATAAAAGAATAGTAATAAAGGGAAATACTCTGAGAAGTAATCCACTAAATCCTTTGTTATCTTATAAAGAAATGAATATCTAATTCAATCTCCATTTATACAGAGTTAATTTCCCTTTTTTGAGTATTACTCTAATAATATTGTTCTCCAATTCTACAAGTTACTTTTTTCCCCATAACCCTAACCCATAACCATAAGTATCTATAACAACTGTAAAATATTGTAATACTGTATGTACTGATCTCAATGTATACAGTCAGAGTAATTTCCCCTTTTTGAATGTTATTCCATTTTTTCTAATCAGAGTTATTTTCCCTTTTTAACAACCCTAACCAAGTTGCTATGGTATCTTGATATTTATTTTTGTAGTACTCTATGTCAACAATGAGCTTCGTCAACAATGAGCAGTGTTCATACCTCAGTCCCCTAGTAATGGTTTGAGCGACGTTCATTGTTATTGTCGTACAACCCTACATCCATGCTTTTAGTCCCTGGATGCGGGATCGTCAACAAACATTAACTTTACTGGCAAAGCGCTCTTAAAATTACTGTCATCCGTTGCCCGACAAAAGCACCATCTATTACTTCATACATAGTTCAAATTTTCTTATTTAGACAAACTAAATAAAATTCTAATTTTAATCTTTCACATTGCACTGCTTTTTACTGAGAAAGGCGCCAGTGTGTGTGACAAATGAAGCTGAACTTTCAATGGCCAATAAGATTTTGCATTTTTTTATTTACCGATCGATGTTAAAACATAACTGAAATATCATAACTCGAAAAATAAGCCTAAATGGGACTTTCTAGATGGTTTGTAATATCTCCGAGTTGAGAGTTTTTGAGAGAGAAATAAACATTTTTGTGCTACTCAAATTTTCAAAACTAGAAAAAAGTCAATGTTGCTGTTATTGTATGATGTATCAATACGGGTCTTTCGAGATAGGAACTCTCGTGCAATTGAAGGCGGAAACAATCTAATATATTGAAATAAATATAAATACCACCTAAAACAAACTATTTGTGAAATTGAAGTGCACTTATAATTTGTCCTACATGGCATTTATTGAACTAAATATTAGTGGTTTACTCCTGGTTTGCATACATTTAATTACAGGTTTATATAAACAAACAGGAAATTGTTGTTTTAATAATTATAGTCTGTTCTTTACTGGTAATTTAATTTTCCTGAATTTTACCTAAAGAATTATAGGTAGAAGGTAGAATTTTTTTAAACATTCAAGCACAAAATTAGAAAAAAAATATTTATTTCAAAAATAATATTAATTATGTTCCATTATAAGCGTTGCTATTGTTTACATAATTAATCAGAAAAGATCGATAGAAGTCTCAATTTACAGATACATGTAAATGAAAAAAGCTTATTTTCAATAGTTTGACTTGTTGGATATTGTACTGATGTGTATATGGCTGTCTTTAAATCAAATCCTACTTTTATTCGGCTTACTACCACAAAAAAATGACATCTCCCTATCAGATTCTTCAGTAACATAAGAGATATTCTAGACAATTCAACATCATCTTCAATCACAAGCTATATTTATCAATGATATTGACACCAATAGTGCTACAAGCACTGTATACCAAGGTGTGACCATCAAACTGTACTTCTTTCACTATGCACAATGCATCTCACGGTTTTATAAAGAAAAAAATAGATATATTCTGAAATCTGTTGTTGCATTTATTTTGCAATCAAAGAAAAAAGTGATAGTCATCTTCCAATATGCTAAAAACTGAACATAAATGCCAATTTCGATAAGGAATTTATGTTCAGTGAGTTTAAATTTTGTTAGAATATTTCTAAAATTCTTATCTTGGTTGAGTATCAAAACATATTTCGGATGTTTTATTTTTGCACATATAAAACAAGAACGAATTCCCTTAAAATTCTTGGTCTTACTCGAAAAGCATCCTTTAAGAATAGGTTGATACAATTACTGTGAAGTCTGAGAAGATATTAAGATGTTTGAGCTTCAAAAAATGATTCTAGTAGTTTTGCTCGAACGGTTAAATTCGAGGACTTTTTCACACCAAAGAAGCTAAGGCGAATTCTTATGAATGAAATTTCATTCATCAACTTCACAATATACCTGTTCTCCAACCTATCTGGCTTTAAAGAATTTAAGGTAGGAATCCATGTAGTAAATTTCGGCTGGTTTTACCAAAGAATCAAACAAGTTTTTGACTACATATGCTCTGTATACTTGTTCTTTAACATTTTCAAAGAAGTTATTTATAATTTAAACAAATGCATTTCGAGGTTTTACACAATTTTGTTGAAGATTTTGTTTTACTTTTTCACTCAACCGCTAATTATTTCAAAATTCTGAGATCTTATCTAGCCTCTTTTGTAAATTTTTCTTACTTTAAGCATTATGCACATCAAACATACAAAATGCATACATATATTTTATTTGTAGTTTTTTTACAGGTAAAAATATATTTTATGTATTTTTTGTACATATTTAAAACAAACTATAGATCTTCAAGGTATGTGAACCTATTGTCTTTTTTGTTTATTTAACTATTTAATTAGTAGAGTAATTAAATGTATGCAAACCAGGATGACACCGAGTAAAATTTGTTTTTTCATTGTCAAGCTAATACTATTTTGTATGTCAATTTAATATGGCGGTCGTATCCGATCATCATTTCGCCATATAAGCGCCACTTACTGCAGTAATAGCTGTAGCTCTAAAGGAATGTGCTGTTTACCTGCTGTTTTGTCAGATATCTGCCTTTAAGGTAGAAAATTCCTTCTGCTACACAGAGGGTGCATTGAACCATGTGGCACATACATTCGGATTACGGCGGCGTGCATCCTTTTGATATTCATTGAAAAAAACGCATTTGTATCAGTTTTCGACTATAATACCAGCTAGACATGTACAAATGTACTTGACAAGTATTTCCCCTGTAGCGTTGAGTCCCTGATTTGACGCCTCTCTCAGAATGGACATCTAATTAGCCTTGATTTTTTTGTTGTGTCTTGTAGCTGATTGTTATTTTCATCTCTTTGAAATCTTAATGATATTAGGGACCGACCATTTAACCTGAAAAGGGGGGGGGGGGGGGTTATGGTTTTTTTTCACGTGTATCAACAAAATATTTTTTTCCAAAATTAACATTATTTTTGGGGGCAGAAAGCTCCCTTCAGAAATGTTTTTTTTCATCATTTTGGCAGCCAAAATATTTTTTTTCACAAAAATCAGGTTCAAAATATTTTTTTAGATAAAAACCATAGCCCCCCTTCAAGTTAAATGGTTGGTCCCTTAGTATGATGTTATAGTTAAATTCACAGCAGTGACGAAAAAGTGAGTTCAACTTATACGAAACACAACATCGAAAAACAACAGGATTGTTTACAGGAGAAGAAAAAATTCTAGCAAGTTCAACATTTTGAATGTTGGGTGATGTTTAGTAAGTCTATCGGGTAAATCCGTCCGTTTAACAATATATTCGTGAAAGGGACAGAAAAACCAGACAGAACTCAAATTCAAACTTTTATCGGATAACCTTGACTATCTGTGTCTTATGTATATTTATTTGATATAATTTCCAATTCTTTTGTAATTAGTCAGCTATATTTTTACACACGGAATGTGTGTCCTTCTATTATTTTTCTTATATTTTCATTGAGTATCTGGTATACTAAATCCTTTTTGAGCTGTGAAACTAAAGCTCAAAATGGCAGATTTGTTCTATTGATTATCTGTGGTATTTTTTTTTGCTCTGAGTACTTTGAGTATTATTACTTATGTCTGATAAAGAGTCAAACCAAGGTCCAGGTTCTAATTACACCTTTAATGCCCTTAGTTTAAACATATGTCTGATAAAGAGTCAAACCAATGCCCAGGTTCTTATTACTCTTTTAATGCCCTTAGTTCAAACATATGTCTGATAAAGAGTCAAACCAAGGTCCAGGTTCTAATTACTCTTTTAATGCCCTTAGATTCAAATATATGTCTGATAAAGAGTCAAACCAATGTCCAGGTTCTAATTACTCTTTTAATGCCCTTAGTTCAAACACTTTTTTAATGATACTTGTCATTTGTCAATTTCATTTGTTCACATACGGATTCAGTTTATGGGACTTAATTGCATTTGCCTGTAATTAGTGTAATCGTGTAAAATGCAACAATCATTTATATATTTGTAAGACAGAACTCATTTTAACTGTTCAGGGAACAGCTCTCGCCGATCATTTTTGACGAGTTGTTTGTTTCAGATGGCATAGTTACTTTTAACACATTCAATTGTTTGTTAAAAAAAAAAAACTGAAGCGGACAAAGCAATGCCAAAGCGAATTAGTGCGAAAAGAACTGGTCTAGCTAGTAACTGGGCAAAATTTCCATTACTCCGAAATAAATGCGATAAATTATTATTTTTCAAAATTGTCCACTAAAATCTCGTCCAAAGCAAGTGGTAGTAAGCAATAATGGTATATAATGCAATATTTTGTAAACCGTAACTCCTCTGATAATCGATCTATTCCCCCGTTGCAGTTGATATTTGACAATTAGGAAAATGCAAACACTAGAAGTGTAGTTTTGATACAAAAACGAATGTCTCCCCAATAAATATCTTCCTGGAGATGACTTGTATCTATATATGTTGCCATTGCATTTGAATATTATTAAATTTGGTTGAAAGCCAATGAAAGATGTGGGAGAATTCGCATCCAAAAACTTAATTTATCAAACTTCTATGACAAAAAAGGAGCATAACTCTCACAAAATTGGCCGATCAATCCGGCCATACAATATGCACAACTAGGCATGATGATCAACAACTCTCTAAAGTTGGGTTGAAATCCAATGAAAGTTGTGGGATAATTAGCGTCCATAAACTTAATTGATCAAAATTCTATGTCAAAAGGATCATAACTCAAACAAAAAATGGCCGACCAATCCGGCCAGAAAATATGCACAACCAGGTATGACGGTCAACAATCCTGTTTGGCTGGGTTGAAATCCGATGAAAGGTGTGGGAAAATTAACGCCCACAAACTTAATTAATTAAAATTCTAGGTCAAAATAGGCATTACTCCTAGAAAAATTGGTCGATCAATCCGGCCACACAATATACACGACTGAGAATGATAGTCAACAATCCAGTAAAGTTTGGTCGAAAGGTGATGGAAAATGTATAGGAGAATGGGCGTCAACAAACTTTGTGATGGACGGTCGGACAGACTGACGGACGACAGACGGAAAAGGCCAAACCAATATGTCTCCCCCTTGACATTCTATAAACAGGAACGTAATATTGTATAACAATTGAAATAGCTTACCATGTAACACTACACTTATCAATATTCATCTGCATACAAAAATTTGATATCATTTCAATGACTGACTGCCAAGATTTTTATTACTGGAATTTTCTATACATTATAACCTACGTGAAAAATTCAAATTCCTGCCAGATAAATGATAAATGATTAAGAATGTAGACCTGATCAATGTGAAACTGAACAAGTTTGAAAAATTACAAAATTGATTTATCTTTCTTTGTGCTGTTTCAACATAATATGCACAAAGAATTATCAATTTAAAAATCCTGCCTAAAAGGAACTGTATCCTGAGCTAAATGTAACATTATTTCTATGAGCGACACTACTTTTTTTAAAGGAAGTTTTCCAGCACATTGAAAAATTAAAAATTTCTACCAAACAGGAAGTTTATGTAGGATTGGAACTGAAATCAGGTACAACATATGCCCTCTTTATATAAAGCTGCACACAAAATAAGAAAAGGATTTGATCAGTACTAGCTCAGATGACTGTGACCGAAATCAGACGGATCGAAGAACAAGGTGATTCAAATATGCCACCCACTCGTTAAGTGGGGATGTAAAACTTACCCACATGTACCTAATCATATTTCCAAACCAGAGGTCGGGAAATGGCAATTCACTAAATCAGTTTTTTAGTCGGAAGGTTAAATTAATTTGTTTTTTATTGAAGTTTATACTTTGAGTGAATAAATAAATAACAAAATACCGAAGTTACCGTAAAATTTATTTTCTGCATATGCGCATTTCGACAACTTATGTTACTTCAGTGCAGATAAAATCAAATATTCGGAAATCCATAAACCGAAATGTCTAAAAGCTGATGGAGAACTAATTACCAAAAGGATCTAAATAGAAAAGCCAGCTAAGGATACAGCTATGCAAGAGGGAGATACTCCTTCGTTTTAATATAAATTTCCTTAAATTTAGATATTGCGAGTTTCCAAATACAACCGGTTTTCGGGCAACTACCGAAGTACTGGCTACTGGGTCGGTGAATACACCCGGGACTAACAGTCCACCAGCAGTGGCATCGGCCCAGTGGTAACAAATAACAAAATACCGAAGTTACTGTAAAAGTTATTTTCTGCATATGACTTTCGACTACTCATGTCTCTTCAGTGCAGATGAAATCAAAAGATTTGGAAATCCATAAGTTGAAATGTCTAAAAACTTATAGAGAAAAAATTACCAAACAATTGTTGGTTTAAAAATGTCTGATTTTCAGGGAGACGGATTAATATAAGCTATGTATAGCTTGTTTACGAATCCTAATATGCGTTATTTACTGTGCTGAATAAATATGTTTAAAATTAAAAATTACCAAAAAGGAATTAAATAGAAAAGCCACTATCAGCTGAGAACAGAGCTATGCAAGAAGGAGATATACCTTAGTTTTAATAAAAAAAATCCTCAAATTTACATGATACAAGTTTCCAAATACAATCGGTTTTCGGGCCATCACCGAAGTACTGGCTAACAGTCTACCAGCAATGGCATCGGTCCAGTGGCAACAAATAATAAAATACAGAATTTACAAAAAGAAAGGCTATACCATTAACTGCAGTGTTTATATCACATGCCGTTACTGTCTCGTTCTATGAAATATCGTAATTTTTTTAGTTATATCATTTATAATATTGTTATTTCTGTCATCAAACAAAACACGATGGAATTCTTCACATTTAGAAGTGTTCCAAGAAATGGGTGCGTTAGACTTGTCATCGACACATTGTTTATCTATCTGACGATAATTACACGAACTTATAAGTGAAGAGTAAATCGTGTTGTGTACATCTGAAATAATGGATAAAAAAAAAAATCAAACACTTCAAACTCTGAAATGACTGGAAATAGACTAGAAGATATCAATAAGTAATCAATACGACTACTGTCTTTGCATGATTTTTTTAACCAATTCCACAATCTGTTCCAATTCTAGAATTGGCAATATACAATGAACAGTTTTAAATACATTGCAATTAATTTGTGACCAAATTTATTTCGACAACGATTGTCTTCTGAAAAAACGTTAAATGAAATACCATAATGAACAAGATATTCAAAATGATAAAGATCTTTAATAAATTCATCATCTCTAAAATCCAACAATTCTAAGAGGTCTTCATCAGGAGTAATAAAATCATCTGATGATGAAGTTTTTGAAGTAAAATCTCCAACAAGGGCAACATGTTATATATTTTCAACAATGAAATTAAATGTTCTTCAAGTTCATGCAGGCCTCATCAGATGGATAGACTGACTGCTCAGGTGGAATATGAACACTCCCTGTTAGTAAATTTTCATTACCTATGCATGAAATTTCCTTTGATAGTTCAACACATAGAACAAATTCACTATTTGAATTATGAAAAGTAAAGTATCTCATTCCCTATAGTCAATTTCCCCCATCTCGACGGCGATGCCCCTTCTTACGGGGTCTACATTTCACAACTTGTTCGATATGCACGAGTATGTAGTAAAGTTTCTGACTTCAACGACCGAAATCTTTGTCTCACTGAAAAACTTCTGCATCAAGGGTTTAGATATCATAAATTGATAAAAACATTCTTTAAAGTTTATTATAGATACAATGACTTATTACATAAATTTGTTCTACATGCAGGGCTCTTATACATCAGGGCATTTCACATTCAAACTTCTATGGCAATATCATTTACAAAGCGCATAAATTCAAAAATTGTCCTTCCAAACTTATTAATCCGTTGAACAAACGTATTCATAAAGGATATAAATACAGCATTGTTGTTAAATCTTTACTTCTGATTTTTGTTGGCAAAAATATTGATCATCTCCTAAATGCTTTACACCATAACTAAATTTAAACAATTTTTCATATTGGCAGTATTTGGCATTGCACAATATCATGTTCTTCTTTCACAATTGATGATGTTGTTATACCAAATCTATTTAGAAGTATTTCAATTGAAATTTCATATGTAAGAAGGCTTGATATTATAGTCAACGGAAATTATGTCCTTAGCTAGCTGTCAGTAACTACGAGCATTTTTCCGGACAGTACCTGTGTGTATTGTCTTCATGTTTTATGTACGTCATTGTAAGGGTACTCGTCTTGATAAGTTGGATTTTTTTCTAGTTTGATTTTTACTGTGAGTCTTTTTGTGTATTTATTTTTGGCCATTCGCCACACACATGGGTTTGGATCCAAGAGAACGGGTTTGGTCCACCGCGGTTTTTGCGCCTGTCCCGGGTCGGGGGTGTGTTGGTCATTGGCTTGTCCTTGTCTTCTTTTAAGATTTTGGTTTCTTAATATTTGGGTTGTTGGATGTGGTTTGTTTCCGTTGATTTATTCAGTATTTTACCTTTTCAGGGCCATTTAGGGCTTACTATATGGTGTTAGGTTCCTCACTTTGTTGAAGACCAAATGGTGACCCCTAGATATTTTGTTTTGGGTCGTTTTAACCTGGATATTGGATGTTGTCTCCTTTACATTTACCCCCATTTCCTTTCTTTTTCATATATCGATATCTTTTTTGTAAAGAATGGCAATACCGCCAGATTTCGTCTTAATTTTTTTCCTACTATTAAAAAAAATACAATACCCTTGTAGTACACCAAGAACATCATAATCTCACAAAAAAAAAAAAAAACAAATCATATTGTTTGATGAGGTCACAAAAATCAGGTTACAAAAATTTATTCTTCAGACCACAAAGAAATGTACATTTTATTTTATTATAAACAAAAAGTTGTGCGATGCATTGTCCTAATTCTGTCTCTGGCCATCTCTTTGGACATGTCGAAATGGTGGAGTACAGGGGGATCACCACTAGGATACAATACTCTATCAACATATAGCTGGTCTAGGACAAGTTTTGTACGATTGCAAAGTCGTTTAAAATATTTCATCTACGGAATTAACTCTTTCATACGGTGTGCCATTTCACGGGGATATTGTTGGAAAACTTTATATGGTGTGCCTCAGAAACTTTCCGGCACAATGACAAATGTTTGTTAATTAAGTGTCCTAATTATACCCCCGCTTTAGCAGGGCGGTACATAGTGATCATGGTGTCCGTTCGTTCGTCCGTCCGCCATATGGGTACACACTTTGTGGCGAAAACTCCTTCTAGACCACCAAATCAGTGAAACTGTAAAACTTGACAGAGTGTTCAGTACATATTGCCATTATGCACTTGCTTTTTGAAATTTGATTTGATTTTCTTAATCAATGAGAAAAGGGGGGATGTCTGACATAAGATACATACTTTGTGGCAACAACTCCTCCTAGACCTCTCAGTGGAATTCGATGAAACTTTCACAGAATGTATGTATTGCAAAACAATTGATTTGATTTTTATTGGGGTATCAATCGGGGAGTCTGTCTGACACAGGACACACACCTTGTGGCAACAACTCTTCCTAGACTACTCGATGGATTTCAATGGTACTCTCACAGGATGTTCAGTTTGTTCTGCCATTGTGCACAATGCAAAAGCTTTTTAAAAATTTCATTTGATTTGATGTTTGTTTTTGTTTGTTTGTGTGTGTGTGGGGGGGGGGAGGGGTTCTGTCACACTTTGTGGCAAAAACTCCTCTTAGACCCCTCAGTGGAAATATATGAAACTTTCTCAGAATGTTCAGGGCAATATTTTCAATATACAGAAGATTTTTAGTGTCATGTAAAAAAATGAACTAATTCGAATGCTGATTGCTCCAGGCAAATGTGACCAATCTTGAACTCGAGCGATATTAGAATTGAATTAATGTTTTAATGGTATCCTTGCTTAATCCTCAAATCAACAATTATAGTTTTTATAGTTCGTAGAAATAATGTTTAAAATTTTATGTCGAAAAGAAGGGTTGAAATGCATGCTATGTGTAATTATGATATAATATATTATTAAATAGTTATGTAAAATATGATTAAAATTGGCTATGCAATACAAAATATTTCGAGCAAATATAGATAGGTTTACTGGACAAATGCAGCTAAGCAGGCCCAATATGGATTGGATTTACTGGCTCAATATGGATTTACTGGCCCAGTACGGGTTTACTGGCCCAATACGGCCAGGCCCAATACGGACTTCCGGTTCATTAAATCTTTAACAAAATGGCGGCAATATCATGAACACAACATAATTCCATGTAAATAATCTGCTAGACTGCTACAATGTAAATCAATCGTACATCTTTAATAACGATTTATTTGAAAACGGAAATTCAGTTTCATTTCCGGGATCCGATCCCGTATTTCTACATTTAATTTGTAGAAGTTGAAGGACATCAATGACAACGCTGGTTTGCATAAGGAAGAATCGGGGGTATTTTATTCATGAGATAAAATCACGTGACCACGCCCCTCTTTGATGAATTACTTCCCTTTATTAAAGTTTAACTTCGAAAGTACATCTCAGTTTTCCGGATTATTTTCATACTGCCCCGTCTTTTTTTCTAAAAATACTGTATTAATATTATCTTCCGTAATGAAACGTTTTTGTTGTGGGAATTTCAAAACCGAGAAATTGTTTTTAAAATCAGTGTGTAGAAGGATTTCCCATCGCTGGAAAGCTTTGAATTACACATTTTCAATTCAATTTGGCCGTAATTTACTAAATTGTCATGAGTAAGTTTAAAAGGGACAACTGTTTATGAATCTACATGAGTTATTTTTCACCGTCATATGCGGACAAATTTGTTACATATCTATCTTCTGTTTAAGATAGCTTACTCGGCACTTTCAGAATGGCTTCTTCAGTCAAAATGTCATGATTCCGCTTCGAATTTCAAAGTCAATTGGCTGCAAATTTTCATTATTACAGATAAGTATTTATGTATAGAATAGATGTAAACAATGTGCAGAATTTTACTAGATGCGGACAAATATGTTCTGAAGTGTATTATTAGATAATTTTGCAAAATTTCAATATCTCCCCTGTGTATTTCAACTAAACACGGCCGACAAGCAAGAGTCACAAGATGGCCGCTATGCAAATTAGTAAAGTACCCCCGATTCTGCCATATGTTTGACAGTCTGAAAAAGCTTTCATAAAACATTTCAAAAACATAGTTCAGTGATTTAAATATAAAACATCATGGTATTCAAACATGTCAACAATCTGATTTCAACACAATATGCTACGAAGATCAGAAAAGTAAATCTTTTTCAGGTAAACACCACTCGCTGAATTGAAGTTGAGTTATTTGCGCGGCTGACGGACATCTCAAATGTTTATCCATGTCGTCATATATGAAAAACGCAGATTTTACAATGTTGGGGACTGTTCCACATAGCAGAAATACATGAAAATAAACTTGAGAATAAAAGAAAAGTAAACAGAAAAATTGACTGACAAGTCCTTCGCCTATTTTGTTGCCATTGAATTGATACGGTATACATTTTTACATAGCTATTTAATAAAAGCGTCATAGAATGTTATTTTTCACATTGGTCCTGTATTATGTCCAAGGACGGTCGTATTGGGCCGAGGCAACGCCGAAGTATTATCCAAGGACGGTTGTATTGGGCTGAGGACGGCCGTATTGGGCTGAGGCAACAATACGGCTGTCCGAGGCACAATACGACCGTCCTTGGACATAATACAGGACCAATATGAAAAATCCCATTCTATAACCCTATTTATTAAATAGTTATGTAAAATATGATTAAAATTGTCTATGCAATACAAAATGATTAGAGCAAATATAGATAGGTTTACTGGACAAATACGACCAAACAGGCCCAATACGGATTTACTGGCTCAATATGGATTTACTGGCCCAATACGGGTTTACTGGGCCAATACGGCCAGGCCCAATACGGACTTCCGGTTCATTAAATCTTCACACAAATGGCGGCAATATCACGAACAGAACATAATTCCATGTGAATAATCTGCTAGACTACTACAATATAAACCAATCGCACATTTTTTATACGATTTATTTTAAAACGGAAATTCAGTTTCATTTAGGGGATCCGATCCCGTATTTCTACATTCATTTTGCAGAAGTTCAAGGACATCAATGACAACGCTGGTTTGTTGACATTCTGAAAAATACTTTGATAGTTCATTGATGTTTAATATGAAACATCATAGTATTCAAACATGTCAACAAACAGATTTCAACACAAAATGCTACGAAGATAAGAAAAGTAAAGCTTTTTCAGGTAACCACCACTCCCTGAATTGAACTTGAGTCGTTTGCGTGGCTGACGGACATCTCAATTATGTTTATCCATGTCGTCATATCACAAGTCAAATTTACAAATGTTGGAGACTGTTCCCCATAACAGTAATACATGAAAATAAACTTGAGGATAAAGGAAAAGTAAACATGATAATTGACTGACAAGCCCTTCTCCCATTTTGTTGCCACTGTCACTGAATCGATAGCATAGTTTTTGACTGACAAGTCCTTTGCCCATTTTGTTGCCACTGAATCGATAGCATAGTTTTACATAACTATTTAATAAAGGCGTCATAGAATGTTATTTTTCACATTGGTCCTGTATTATGTCCTCGGACAGTCGTATTGGGCCTCGGACAGCCGTATTGGGCCTCGGCGTTGCCTCGGCCCAATACGGCTGTCCTCGGCCCAATACGACCGCCCTTTGACATAATACAGGACCAATATGAAGAATCCCATTCTATAACCCTATAATAATAATAATTTACAAACTAAGGGAGATAATACATAAACATATTAATAGCACTAAATTCTCTTGTCTGGTAACCAACAGAATCAATTAAAACATTAAATTACATATAATATTAGGGCAACATTACACACAAACATTGGTTGTACTCGATTGACTTTTCTGGTCATTCTCAGAATCAGTGAACATTGCATGAGAACGGCACATTTAAGAAAAATGAAGACACACTCACATACAAAGATGAACAACGCGGACACATCGGTTAGATCAGGCGCACTGGTAGAGTAAGCACCTCCTGCCGTGTTGATCATGTGAAACTGGTAGTAAAGTCAAATCTGGTAGATTGTAAAGAGAAATATTTGTTGTAATCTTGGTAATATATATCCAATAACAACCCACAACATTGCGATGTCGACTGTAAAACGTCTGTAGTATTGACTCCAAATTTAGGGTAACATACCCTTGCTTAAGCCGCATATTTATAAGCAACCGAGGTCAATCAATGTAGTTACTTGAGAAGCGAATAAGTTGGGAGATCTATACTCCTTATGTTCGAGCTTTTTAAATGTTGATACAAAGAAAAGGGAAGTTGACTATTGGACAAGTATAGTCATCACTTTTGTTATACAGCCTAGTTTGTAGTGTGCCACTGTTTTCAATTTCAAGATGAAGATTTGGGGGTATCTATAGTATCCTTTATTTCGAGCTGTTTTGGATAGATAAGATGAAAAAAAGCAAGTTTGGATTTTCTAACTAATTCGTGTTTCTTTCCATTTACAAATAAAAATAGGCACTGGAGGATTTCTAAAAGCAATTGTTTTAGAAGTTCGAAAGTACGAATTGTTACATGGTACATTGTTATAAATAACAATGAAAGTGTGCAGATGGTAATTTTGATAACTTATAAATGAAGATTCTTGTGATTTATTTTTTTTTTAGAATTTAGAGGTTTCTAATTTGATCTGCACTGAAAGGAAATGTTGTCGAAACGGGCATCTGCAGGGAGTGAATTTATAGTAACCATGATATTCAGTTTTATTCATTGAACTGGATTGTTTTATTTTATGTGTTGTCTTATCACCCTTCCCAATGGTTATATCAGCCCGCAGAGCCTTTCCGCAAAAGCCATATACGGTTGACCCGAATATATCAGAGTTTGACCTGTGTATATCAAGCGATTCTCACAACGTTTTAAAAGGCAATCACACGAAATCAAACGGATAAAAATAAAAATATATTGCATCCGCTCTTTCCGATTTTGTATTCAAAAGGTAATCGTGATTACACAAATAGATTACCTAAACGTCAGAAAAATTGTAGAAACTGGGTTATTGATATATCCTGCAGAGCTTTGACATTTTCACATTATGACGC
>MJUU01038782.1:10248-25565 GCA_002080025.1 Modiolus philippinarum | reverse complement strand
AAAAAAATGACCCCATTTCTTTTTCTCTTTATTAAACTTATATTTGAAGATTAAAATCAAATATTTTTATATCAGAATATGTCTCTTTGTTCCTCAAATGTAACTGTCAAATATTATTGCAGTATCTTTAAAGAGTAAAAAATGCCGTCCAAAGAAGTACCAAAAAATGTCAGGAGTGTAACACTTTTTGTGTGACATTTAAAATGAAGCATGTTTTTCTTTGTTGATTTATAAAAAGACAAATAGATATTCCACTTAAATTCATATTCTACAGAAAACTATGAGAGTTTAGCTTTCATTTCATGTAGTCTCTCAATATTTTGTTTCAAAATAAAAGTCAATACAAGCTTAAATAAATTAACATGTCTGAAAAGAATGGACCCATAAAATTTTAATGTGTTGCCAAAAAGTGGATCTATTTAAGTAGATAACACCTTTCTCATCATTTTACAGTCATCAATTGTTTCTTTGAGTATCTAGGCTTAAATTAGGAGCACTAAGTTAGTTGTATTTTCATTCAAATAAATTTAACATACCTTTAAGGATGTTAAATTTATTTGAATG
Source organism: Modiolus philippinarum (assembly GCA_002080025.1). Lineage (NCBI taxonomy): Eukaryota > Metazoa > Mollusca > Bivalvia > Mytilida > Modiolidae > Modiolus > Modiolus philippinarum. The sequence continues at coordinate 25,001 of MJUU01038782.1, read as the reverse complement.
AAAATACAACTAACTTAGTGCTGCCGGGCGCGTCCCCAGGTGGTGGATAGGGGAATGCCCTGTCTATGCGGGGTAGTCAGGTCATAATACGGAAAGCCTGACCGCGAACCATTGTAGCCAAACTGTGTCGAGAAACGCCACGCTCCATGCAGTATAAAGACCCCTTCTATATTTCTCTAAAGAGAGCAGACGCACTGGGTGTCGTATGGAAGGCTAAATTTCCTGCCCCTGCCCATTTCTCCAATTTTCCAGTGGCAGTCAAAAGTCGTTGCCCAGGTTGTCCCTTCCACCTTTATTTCTTTCTTCTGATACTTTCAATTTTTTGAATTGATTAACTTGCTCTCGTCCTGTATTGCTCATTGGACGTTAAACTTCAACTAATCAATCAATCAACCTTTAAGGAAGCCTTCTTAGGATTGTCAGGAGTGTAACACCATGGGTTTAAATCTCTATTATTTTATGCATTGATATATTTAGTATTATGCTTATTATATCCAAAAAGCCCCTGGCAGCCTGTGTCTTTTAGTACCAAATATGTGACTATACACATGAAGATTTTCTTTTCAATGCCATTTTAGGAATGTCAGGAGTGTAACACCCTTATTAACCCAGTATGTCTAGTTCTGTCATTTTTTTTATCATTTAGGGAATATTTTGAATCAAAATGGTTCAAAATTAATCTTCACAATATCTTATATAATTTATTCATAGTTTGTGCTAAAATTATGGCAATAAAAGTAAGTTCTGTCTGCAACATTTAATGTCAGGAGTGCAAAACCCGGTCAGGAATTTTGCAAAATTTTTAATTAATATTTCTTAACATGTGTTTTTCTACATCAACTTCGTAGCATTTCTCTATGTGAAAATTGGTATTTATTTCATTTAATGATAAATTATAGGAAGATTTTGTGGAAAAATAGTCCTTTTTCATCTAAGCAGAAGAGAAAAATAAGAAAAATTAACAAAATCAACCATTACATATAATTTTTTTCATAAGAAGGTAGAAAAATGTTTTGTTTTCATTTTCCAATGTTGTAAATACAAATGCTGAAATATTTTGATTTAAATTAATGAATGTACATGAGTCAGGAGTGTAACACAATTTTGGTTTATGACAGTCAACACGAGTTACTGTGCCTTTGTAAATGGACAATTTCGAGTTATTTAAACATATCAATGCATTTAACCATGGGAAAATAAATTAAAAATAATTTTTACAGGTGTTTTACTGTGGGTGACAAACATGTCAGAAGTGTAATATTTTTTATCTATAAATAAATATGATTTTCAAAGGCCATTTATGGCAAAAATACTCACCCTTTTTGCCTAAAATTTGTTATGGCCCTCCTTCAGTGATATTTTGATAGAAATTTATCATCTGTATGCTTCATGCTTACAGTTAACTTGTCAAATAAAAACATAAAAGGTTACTATAAGGTAAAAACCGCTTTAAAATGACAAAAATACCATTTTTTTAAAGAAAAAAACATAGTCTTATATTAGAAGTTTAGTTTTAAAATGAAAATTTAATTAAATTTCAAAATAACTTGATATAATTCATCATTTTATAATTCATCATTTTTCACATTATTTTGTTATGATGTTTGACAATATATGCATTAAGTCAATTTTTTTCATCAATTTTAACGCCTTTAAAATGTTCTAATTTTTTTTTTATCTTGTAATATTCACTCCAAATTTGCTGTGTTGTACAGAGGAAAGTATGTATATGATAAATAAAGAAAGGAAAAATGTCTGAGTTAGAGTTTATTTTTTACAATGTTTGTCACACTTTGGGGTCATTTTTTTTTAAACCACCCAACTATAAATTAAACCCATTTAAATCTTACTAAATAAATTGATTGCTTTTAAAAATTGAACGATTTTGTCGCCAGCGTCATTTGTGAATAGGTCTTTAAGACAATCAGCTAAATAGAAATCACGCCTGATATCGGCAACATCTATACATTCAAATTGTATAAGGACAATTGCATGGAACACATTCAGGTCGATCATCACTGTTGAGGATAAAACTATGTGTTGTTCTAGTATATCCAATACGACATCGGGTCAACACAACCTGTTACCTACGGTTTTTACCGCAGGAACTGACTTGTTTACCGACGTTTGACTGTATTCCATGCAGTTTATTATTGATTTGCAGATCCCATTTAGCCTGCCATAACTTTAAAATGTATTTAGCGATTAAAGGCTTCATGTCAATGTACGGTACTGGACAATCTGCCATCTCATCAGCTAGTGCATCCTTGGCTTCCTGGTCAGCAACTGTATTTCCATAGATCCACACATGACTAGGGTTCGACTTTGACATTATCCTGAATTGACCCAATCACAGTGTGACGGGTTCTATTAACAGAGCAAGACATGCTTACCCTTCCGGAGCACCTGATGTCACTCTCAGTTTCACTGGAGTTCACACTGTGAGTGCTTTGTTTTGAATGTTGTTATTTCTGTTTCTTTGCTTTCTGTCTGTCTAACGACGTTGTTGGGTGTCCGGCTTGGGGTATTCGTTCCTGTGCTTCATATTCTGACTAACGCGTTGATATTTTAGGATACATAGCTGTGAAGAGCCCGATAACATACACTTATCTAGCGTTCCATTCTATGAAATTAAGGCATTCTGTTTCAAACGAATGTTAGTTTGTGATTTCGAAATTAATAAATTAATCAATCAATCAATCTCATAAAAAAACTGACCAAGAACAAATTAAATAAAGCGTTTGGAAGTAACCAAAAAAGAGTTAGGGCAGACCTCTGAACAATTTGGACACTCTTAAATAATATAAATTTCTGTACTAAACTCAACAATAAAAGTTTTTCGGACTAGCATAAAATAACTGGTCAGGACTTTTTGGCTGTATATACTCTCGGGAGCTAAATTCAATCAGCCGAGACACCCAGCTAACTAAATTAGAATTTACTTCAGCGCTGTAGATAAACACATCTAAAAGGTTAGTTGTTATATGAAAGTAAAAAAGAGATGTGACAATTTAAGAGCAATACCATATGCTATATTGAAAAACAAAACAAAACAAAAAATTTGAGGTATACGTTAAGATACTTTTCTACATGAACGTTTAAAAAATTTGAAAAAAATCTGACAGTTTGTATAAATTAATACCATCTGTTATTATATTTAATAAATGTAACATTTTTATTTTAAAAAAGGATGCGACATATTGTTCTGAATCGTTTTGCTTCGTTTTAATATGAGGATTTCAATCCCAAGATTGCCTACTGTTAAAAAAGCCCATCTCAATGAACTAAAATGAAAGCGTGACCTATAAATATACAAATACCAAAGTTGCATAAAAAACACTGAACTTCGTTATTCTGTACAAGTTTTTCAAGGAGTAACCTCTCATCAAAATCAATTAATATGGAAAGCCATAATCCAAAAAAAGTACACATTTCCAGAAAAATCGAAATAGGAAGCCAAATCAAGTACCAAGGATATCTACCGAGTGCCATACACGGAATGAAGCCTAAGTATTTTTAAGTGGTTAGAATTCTGACAAAAACAGTAAATTTCTATAAAACGCAACGCATAGTTTTCGTGTCAGAAAAGTTTGACTATTGGGATGGTGAATACCCTCGGGGACTTCTTGTTCACCAGCTAATTTGTTTCCTCGTTCATGGTATTGCATTTTCTGGTTTAACTGCAAAATCGTAAATTTACTGAAGTTAACCTTAATACATCCAAGAATATAAGTATTAATAATGGATTTTAATGATAATGACAAATCCCCATTTTCTAAGTTGTAACAACTTGTTTCCAAACATACTTATTTTTGAAATAATGAAAACAATGTTTAGCGATTATTAGTCCCCTAAAATGTACAGACTTTGCCAAAGGAGACCTAAGTTAGCACCCCGCCAGTCCGTCACACTCAGTTTTCCGAATTTTTCCCATACTAAAACAACGGCAGTAGAATACCGAAGGAACAAAGGGGTGAAATTTACAAAAATCGAAGTCCAAAGGCATGGCCAAAACGAGAACACAGAAAACAATGACGCCAGACACAAAACAACGACGCTAGACAGACACAAAGGACAGAAACAAAAACCACAACACTGACAGTGTGAACTCCAGTGAAACTGAGAGTGACATCAGGTCCTCCGGAAGGGTAAGCATGGCCTGCTCTGTTAACAGCACCCGTCACACTGCAAGTGAGGCAAATATGTTTTTGAAGGATCTGTTTGGTAGCTGATTGGTTAATGTCATTTTCTAACCCATAGACATAACCAATAAAAATCCACGGTACGCGTTACTTCTCTAACCCTCAAACAATACCATGGTAAAATTTTGAAATGTTTTCGGAAAACCGTAGTATTCAAACATTAACAGGGACAAACTGTTCCACAAGCATCACTAACGAAGACAAAACTAAAATGATATACGAGACAACTCAAAAAACTTAAGCACTTACACTGTGAACTCCCTTAAACATAAGAGCGACATCAGGTGGTCCGGAAGAGTAAGCATGTCCTGCTCTGTTAACAGCACCCGTCACACTGTGAGTGAGTCAATCCAGGAAAATGTCAAAGTCGGTAGTCTAATCCGGAAAGACGTGAATCTAGCTGAAAATGTCCAATTTAATTTGGGATACTGACACGTCATATCTTTCGATGATGTTATGGTGACGGCCATAGAATTTCTTGAGGGATGAAATTAACATTTCAGCTCTACCATTGATTCATTATGAAACTAGGAATCATAATTCTTTTTTTTTCTGGTAAAATAAAGATCAATACGTGTACAATTATAATTAAAAAACATTTATTGTACGACTTTGAGGTTTTTAGAAATGACAATTTTCTGATTCCCGCCAAAAATTATTTTCTTTGATCGAAATAAAGTTATCCGTATAAAACAAGAGGAAAGCTGTCAATGTGACAGCAAACCTGGTTTTCTTTTACATGAACAGTATATCTTACAAATGGGTTGACCCTGATGTCTTATAATTCTTAATTTTTAATGTTAAACCTTCCTCCAAAGTAGCCTTTTTCTGAAAATTCAGCAACTTGGATTTTAATCAAAAAGGAAATAAAAGAAATGTGCACACCTCTGATACAGGTACAAATGATTTGCATTATAAAGCTTCCTGTCTATTAAACTGTAAATTTGTTCTGGACAAATGGGACACCCTGTTGGTAAATATTTGAACTAAAAATAACCAAGTTCAAAAACTGGTGATTTTGGCATCATTAATCAAAAATCAAAATCAAAGTACCATGCAAACCATTGATATATGTCAGCTGATCTGCAAAATAAAAACTTCCTGCCTCAAATACTGTAGGAGATTTGCTCTAGACAAAGTGGGTACCCTATTGTTAAAAAATTGATGTTTATATGACTAAGTTCATTAACTAATATTTTTGACATAAATTATCAAACATCAAAACCAAAGTACCATGCACACCTTGAGATATGTACAATTGATCTGCAAAAAACATGTCTGTCTTAAATACTGTAGGAGATTTGCTCCGGACAAAGGGGGTACCCTATTGTTAAAAATTTGACGTCAAAATGACTAAGTTCAACAAGTCATTTTTTTACATAATTTATCAAAAACCAAAATCAAAGTACAATGCACACCTTTGATATATGTACAATTAATATGCAAAATAAAAACTTCCTTTCTCAAATACTGTAGGAGATTTGTTCCGGACAAAGGGGTACCCTTTTTTTTTAAATTTGACGTAAAAATGACTTAGTTCATCACGTAATTTTTTTTTACATAAATGATCAAAAACCAGAATCAAAGTACCATGCACACCTTTGGTATATATACAATTAATCTGCAAAATAAAAACGTCCTTTCTCAAATACTGTAGGAGATTTGCTCCGGACAAAGGGGGTACCCTTTTGTTAAAAATTTGACGTAAAAATGACTAAGTTCAACGACTGATATTTTTGACAAAAATTATCAAAAATCAAAATCAAAGTACCATGCACACCTTTGATATATGTACAATTATTCTGCAAAATAAAAACTTCTTGTCTCAAATACTGTAGGAGATTTGCTCAGGACAAATGATGTACCCATTTGGCAGCGGCCCGTCCGTCCGCCCGCCGCCCGGATTTTGAATATAATTGGCCCTCCATATAATTTGATTTTAATGCTGCTGATGAGAGGTTACTCCTTGAAACACGTGTTCATGCAACTTCGGTATTTTTTGTATTTTATTTTTCCGATGGAAAACCCGGATAAAAATGACCGTTGATTTTTCAACGACAACGACAATCTTGTCATAACTTAACTTTCTGTAGTCTTTACATTGATATGAAAAACATAATATATCACCGAACACTAAAAAAAGTTATAAGTATTTTAGTACCCTTTTTATCATTTGTTTGCCAGAATGTCGTTGTGAGCTCGAATAAATATTATATAATCGACGACTAAAAGTGCTTCAATTTTTCATTTAATGTCATTTAAAGGTTGTATAAATTTTCCTACCACGGGGATACGATCTCATATCCCTTGTCAAGCTGAGTAATCAAACTGCAGGATTAACCTGGATAATTTACTTCTGCAGAATAAAGATAATTAAAAAGAACCGTTTCAATCTACCCACCTTTAGAATGATCTAGAATTTGTAACGTAGAAATCTTTAATCAACTTCTATATCAAATAAAACATAATTGTCATTACAAATTAAAGTAAGCAGACTTAAAATACAAAAATACCGAAGTTGCAGAAAAACAGTAAATTTCGTTATGCTGTACACGTGTTTCAAGGAGTGACCTCTCATCAGCAGCATTTAAATCAAATAATATGGAAAGCAATAATCCAGACGTAGTTAAAAAAAAAGAAGTACTCCTTACCAAAAAATATCGAAGTTGGAGGCCAAATCCAGTACCAACGACATCTATCGACTGCCATACAAGGAATAAAGCCAAAGTATTTTCAAGGGGTTTGAATTTTGCTGAAAACAGTAAATTTCTATAAAACGCTAGGTAATGTTTTTTTTTTTACAATCAAGCATGTAGTGTAGTATTTTGACATATACGTTAATTCGAAGGTCAAGCTTAAGGCACAAGTTTCATTTTGGAGAAATTAAATTTGCCTGCATACGCCAAAATTCAGTATCACAAACACGTAAAAAAGAAAAAAAAAAATCTTATGTTTTAATATTTCTCAGATATGAAAAACAATCTCTTCGGTTAACACTTTTTTTTCTCGTTCAACTTTTCCATCTTCCATCTACACTGAACATCTGCATTGGAACCGTTTATTTTTCAACAACCACATCTGTTTCAAAATCTTGAAAATAGGATGAATATTTTCAAAATGAATTATCATGATTTGTATGTATCTATTTTCAGTTTACATATCACGAATGGGTCATACACATGTATTCGTTGTTTCAACTAAATTTCATGCTTTAAATCAATAAAAATGGTATGATTTTTTAACATTCAACACAAAATACCCGAAAGATGAAAGACCCAAAATCAAGTGTAAAAAGTAGTAAAGATCGGTACATCCAAACTTGTCAAAACATCGAAGATATAGTAAACGGGAATAACGTTAAATCGTAGTTCGACGTTCTTTGTTTTCCATCGCAACAAATTTTGGTTAATGTTATGGCGTATTTCAATCATATAATATGCACAACTTGGATCCATTTTTTAAGATTTGGAGGAAGAAAAATGATTTTTTCAAGACAGGACATATAAACCATGCTGAAATACAAGCTTTCCGTCAAAGTCCGATCATTTCAAAGTAAATGACAGAGATTTTACTTCTTTACACTTTAATGGGAAATATTTATTGATTTTAGATCTATACAGGATGTATAAATATCACAGACTGTCATCATTCGGCACTATTGACGCCTAGAAAGATATTCGCCCCGTTCAACTGTTGAACTGAACTTTTTTCGGATAATCTGTACCATGACGTAAGATTCATTTTCTAAGAGCGGACAACGACATTCTGGCAAACAAACGATAAAAAGGGTACTTAAATACTTATAACTTTTTCAGTGTTCGGTGACATATTTTTTTTTTCATATCAATGTAAAGACTACAGAAAGTTACGTTATGACAAGATTGTCGTTGAAAAATCAACGGTCATTTTTAACCGGGTTTTCCATCGGAAAAAAACTACAAAAAATACCGAAATTGCACGAAAACAAAATTCCGTTATGCTGTACACGTGTTTCAAGGAGTAATCTCTCATCAGCAGCATTAAAATCAAATAATATGGAAAGCCATTTATTTTTAAAATCCGGTTATTAAAACGGTGAAAATGGCGGGCGGGCGGGCCGCTGCCAAATGGGTACATCATTTGTCCGGAGCAAATCTCCTACAGTATTTGAGATAAGAAGTTTTTATTTTGCAGAATAATTGTACACATATCAAAGGTGTGCATGGTACTTTGATTTTGATTTTGATGTTGATAATTTTTGTCAAAAATATAGTCGTTGAACTTAGTCATTTTTACGTCAAATTTTTAACCAAAGGGTACCCCCTTTGTCCGGAGCAAATCTCCTACAGTATTAGAGAAAGGAAGTTTTTATTTTGCAGATTAATTGTACATATATCAAAGGTGTGCATGGTTCTTTGATTTTGGTTTTTGATAAATTATGTAAAAAAATCACTTGTTGAACTTAATCATTTTGACGTCAAATTTTTTACAATCTTTTGATAAATTATGTAAAAAAATCACTTGTTGAACTTAGTCATTTTTAATTTTTAACAATAGGGTACCCCCTTTGTCCGGAGCAAATCTCCTACATTATTTGAGTCAGGAAGTTTTTATTTTGCAGATCAGCTGACATGTATCAATGGTTTGCATGGTACTTTGATTTTTGATTAATAATGCCAAAATCACCAGTTTTTATTTTGCAGATCAGCTGACATATATCAATGGTTTTCATGGTACTTTGATTTTGATTTTGATTAATAATGCCAAAATCACCAGTTTTTGAACTTGGTTATTTTTAGGTCAAATATTTACAAATAGGGTGTCTCATTTGTCCAGAACAAATTTACAGTTTAATAGACAGGAAGTTTTATAATGCAAATCACTGTACCGTTATCAGAGGTGTGCACATTTCTTTTATTTTCCTTTTTGATTAAAATTAAGTTGCTGAACTTTCAGAAAAAGGCTACTTTGGTGGAAGGTTTAACATTAAAAATTAAGAATTATAAGTACATTTCAAACATCAGGGTCAACCCATTTGTAAGATATACTGTTCATATAAAAGAAAACCAGGTTTGCTGTCACATTGACAGCTTTCCTCTTGTTTTATACGGATAACTTTATTTCGATCAAAGAAAATATTTTTTGGCGGGAATCAGAAAATTGTCATTTCTGAAAAGCTCAAAGTCATACAATAAATGTTTTTTAGATCGCCGGGACGAATGTCCGGAGAGCTATTGTCATACCCCCGGCGTCGTCGGCGTCGGCGTCGTCGGTGTCAGCAAAACTTTAACCTGGCTTGTGGAATTGAAACCTGAAGAGCTAGGATGTTGATATTTGGTATGAGACTTCCTTGTAATGAGAGCTTTCTTCTGGTACCATATTTGTAGACATTTTGACCTTGACCTTGCCCTGAGGGCAATTTTTAAAAGACTTTAACCTTGCCTCTAGAAGGTAGGCTTTTAGTGGTAGGGTGTTTATATTTGGTATGTAACTTCCTTATGATCAGAGGTTTCTAGTGGTACCATATTTTTAGACATTTTGACCTTGACCTTGCCCTGAGGGCAATTTTTGAAAAACGTTAACCTTGCCTCTAGAAGGTAAGCTTTTAGTGTTAGGGTGTTTATATTTGGTATGTAACTTCCTTATGATTGGAGCTTCTAGTGGTATCATATTTGTAGACATTTTGACCTTCAATTTCCCTGGGGACAATTTTTTTAAAAACTTTAACCTTGCTTCTAGAAGGTAGGCTTTTAGTGGTAGGGTGTTCATGTTTGATATGTAACTTCCTTATGATGAGAGCTTTCTTCCGGTACCATATTTGAAGACATTCTGACCTTGACCTTGCCCTGAGGGCAATTTTTTTAAAACTTTAATTTTCTTCTTGAATTAAGTTTGTTAGTGGTAGGGTGATCATATTTGGTATGTGACGTTTTTTTGATGAGAGCTTTCTGATGGTATCGTAGTTGTAGACATTTTGACCTTGACGTTGCCCTTAGGGCAATTTTTAAAAAAAAAACTTTAACTTGCTACTAGAATTAAGTTGTTTAGTGATAGGGTGTTTATATTTGATATGTGACTTTCTTGTGAAGAGAGCTTTCTATTACTTACAAATTTATTGTGCATTGAGGTTACTGGAATCCTCGGCGAGCTATGTTGTCCTCTGACAACTCTTGTTTAATTTTAATTGTACACAGAAAGAAAAGAAATATAATTCCTAGTTTCATAATAAATCAATGGTAGAGCTGAAAAAATAGTTTGGTCTTCAACACAGAGTGAAAAAATCAAGACGTCGCGTGAAAAACTTACAGATGATTTTTCATTGAGAGTTTCTTCATATGGATCGCGACCGGCTTTTCCGTATCACATCCTTACTACCCCAAATGAGCAAGATGAAATAGGCCATAGGCCGAGTATTGCGGGGCATACATTTTTTAATTGTGGGTAATGTTAAATTAACCTTTCTAATGGTGTAAGAAATACTCAAAGTCTGTTCAAATGTCAATGTTACCGAGATAAACTGATTTCATAACAGAAAGAGCAGCATTTATATCGCGGCAAAAAGATTCTAAAATTTCGAACCAATCAAAGTCATGTCGGTCGTGCAGTGGAATTAGACAATCATGAAGCAATCCAACCAGACAAATTTACTGCAAACCATATTTTATTAGGTACAACAATGACATAAAGACATATGTATATACAAAGTAGGGATTGGAAAACAAGTGACGCAGCAATTATGTCAGTTCTTTATTTCCCGAGACGAAATATTAACGAATAGAACAAATAAATTATGAATTGGTTCAAACATATAAATAGTAATGAAGTAAGGATTACAATGTAATATCTAGGGGATAATTGAGCAAAATTTAATATTTATGACTTGCATTGCAGTTAGAATTTTCATTTACCAAAAGAAATATATATAAATTACGGAAGCATGGAGGGGACATGTGAAATTTTAATTTTTTATCTCGTGGCCACGAGATACTATCTTGTTCCCACGAGATACTATGTCGTTCCAACGACTTACTAAGTCGTGGCAACGAGATAGCTATGTCGTTCCCACGAGATACTATCTCGTTCCTACGACATACTAAGTCATGGCAGGAGATGGCTATCTGGTTACCATGAGATACTATCTCGTTCCCACGACTTATTAAGTAGTAGCCACGAGATAGCTATGTCGTTCCCACGAGACACTATCTCAGTCCAAAGACATACTAACTCGTGGCCAGGAGATACTAAGTCATGGCCACGAGATACGAAGTCATGGCCATGAGATAGCTAAGTCGTGGCCACGAGATAGTAACGCGTTCCCACAACATACGACATACTAACTGGTGGCCACGAGAAAGCAATGAGTATGAGCAAAGTTCGTTTTTGAAGATTTTAACAGTGTATAAGTATCTCGTAGCCATGACTTACTGTGTCGTGGGAACGAGTTAGTATCTCCTGGCCACGACTTAGTATGTAGTGGGAACGATATAGTATCTCGTGGAACGAGATAGCTATCTCGTGGCCACGACTTAGTATGTCGTGGGAACGAGATAGTATCCTATCGGAACGACATAGCTTTCTCGTGGCCACGACTTAGCATGTCGTGGGAACGAGTTAGTATCTCTTGGCCGCGACTTAAAATGTCGTGGCTACGAGATAAAAAAAAATCGCATGTCTCCTCCATGCTTCCTTTATAAATATTTGATGAATGAGCATACTTCTTTGGTTTTAATCATAAAAACACTGTTCAACTTCAATATCAAATATTTTTCTCTTAAATCTGGCACTTGTACAAAGCTGACTGAATGAGACACCAAGATTGGGCATATGCAATTAAATGTCGATGCAAAGCAGTTGGCTTATAAAAAGGGTCCCTTATCCATTGTAGACGAATAGTGAGCAGAAGAGCGAAGATAAATGAAGTTTAAAGATAAAATTACGTCTAGACATGTTGTAACAAGAAGACTATATTTGATTATCGCAATTTGATATACATTGAAGTCAGTCATATTTTAATTTTAATAAAATGTATGTTATTATGATGACCGTTGTCTTTAGGTGTCATTTTGTTTTTCTGTTTCCTTTTTGTTTTGTAATTTCGTTTTGCCGATGCAACTACTGGTGGTCTGTTGGTCCCCGATGGCATTCGCAAATCCAGTAGCCAGTACTTCGGTTCTGGCCCAAAAACCGATATATTTTGAAAACTTGCAATATCTAAATTTAGGAAAATTTAGTTAAAACCGGAAGAGTATCCCTCTCCTGCATAGCTCTGTCCTTAGGCCGATTTTGGCTTTCCTTTTTAGATCTTATTGGTACTTTATTCTCTGTAAGCCTTTACACACATTTCGGTTAATGGATTTCCACAAATGTTTTGATTTGATCTGCATTGAAGAGACATAAGTTGTCGTAATCCACATATGCAAAAACTAAATTAATACTAACTTTTGTTATTTTGTTGTCTATTTCTGAAGTAATTTCTTATTTTTGTTGTCATATCTTTTGTAATTTCTTTTGTCTGCTGTTTGATTAAAAATCTCTTTTCAGTAATTTCATATTTATTTATTTATAATATTAATCGGGATATTATCTGTGGATCCTGTTCTGGTATATATTAGGTCTTGTTATCAACCGAGTGTCGTTTTTGAATAATTCCATTATTAAATACAGTATGGTTTTTATTTTTCCTGCATTATTATACCCAGCTTGAAAAGCAGGGAGTATACAGTGATGGGATTGGCAATCGGCCCATCTTCCGTGCGTTCGTCCGTTACATTTGTGGGATCACTTATCCGCTACTCCTCCTAAACCACTGAATAGATGTTCATGAAACTTTAACACTATCTTTATGACATAATGTAGAAGTGAACTTTTTTTCAGAATTTTATTTGCTTGACATTTTGGATTTCACATAGCAAAACACCGACTTACCCATTACATTACAACTGGGTACCCATCTCTTATCTGCTACTCCTCCTTACCCACTGAATAGATTTTCGTGAAACATGTAGATGTGCACTCCTATTCCTGAATTTGAGTGATTTATGAGGCTTCACATGGCAAAACATGGACAAAGCCATTATCTTAAAACTAGGTACCCATCACTTACTCCTCCTGAATAGATTTTTCGTGAAACTACAACACAGTCCCTGTGACATAATGTGAATTTGCACCTCCTATTTCAGAATTTGATTTGATTTTGATTTCCGGAATCAAATGCGGGTATTTATTAGTGAGCTTTGCTCAGTTTCTCTTATTAGTATATTTTAGAGCGTTTTTTTTTTTGGTTCTTGAGACAGAAGAAATTTTTTGGCCTTGATTTGGCAAAATTCACGAATAAGTGATTATATTATCATATCTGTTAGGGACATAGATATACAATCATGTGATTTTTAAATGCTATTTTCATTTTACTTACTCCGGACCTGAATCGGGTTTAAAGGCTCCATCAGCGAGCTCTGCTGATACAAAAAATGTACGCGCGTCCCCAGGAGTTGGAAAGGGGTATGCCTTGTTCGTGCGGTGAATTCAGTTCATGTCGAGTCAATACCATCAAAGCGGAAGTAGAATCACGGTTTTAGGTTCCATATCGTTTCCTTTTTCATTTCTAGACTTTTGATCAGACACCATTTATATTTGTATGCCCCCGACGCTAGGCGGTCGGGGGCATTAAGGTTTACCCTGATCCGCACGTTCGTCCATCCGTACGTACGTCCATCTTTTTCGTTTCCGGATGATAACTTGAGTATTCTGCATCTGATCTAAACCGAACTTGGTCACATGCTTACATATCATCCAAGACAGAACCCTTTTGATTTCCAGGTTGGTACCCCCAAGGTCAAGGTCACAGTTGCTAAAAATAGACTAAAATTTCAATGACATTTTGGTTTCCGGATGATAACTTGAGTATACTACATCGGATCAAAACCAAACTTGGTCACACGCTTGCTTATCACCCAAAACGGAACCCTATTGATTTCCGGGTTGGTACCCCCAAGGTCAAGGTCACAGTTACTAATAATAGACTAAAATTTCAATAAAATTTTGGATTCCGGATGATAACTTGAGTATCCTAAATCGGATCAAAACCAAACTTGGTCACATGCTTACTTATCACCGAAGACAGAACCCTATCAATTTCCGGGTTTCCGGGTTGTTACCCCAAGGTCAAGGTCACAGTTGCTAAAAATAGACTAAAATTTCAATAAAATTTTGGTTTCCGGATGATAACTTGAGTTTACTACCTAGGATCAAAACCAAACTTGGTCACATGCTTGCTTATCACCCAAGACGAAACCCTATCGATGTCCGGGTTGGTACCCCAAAGGTCAAGGTCACAGTTGCTAAAAATAGACTAAAATTTCAATAAAATTGGTTTCCGAATGATAACTAGAGTATTGTACATCGGATCAAAGCCAAACTTGGTCACGTGCTTGCTAATCACCCAATACAAAAGCTTATTGATTTCCGGGATGGTAGACTAAAATTTCAATAAAATTTTGGTTTCCGAACGATTACTTGAGTATTCTGCATCTGATCAAAACCAAACTTGGTCACTTGCTTACTTATCAATATAGA